>VCRD01000892.1:139620-188992 GCA_006783055.1 Trinorchestia longiramus
ACTTAAGTTGTGTGACACAAACACATGGTAGACACTTATATGGAGCATGTTTCGTTCCTAAGTTAATTTTGTTTGATCATGCATAGGAGCTAAGATTTCTGTATTTGTTTGCTACTTTGATATGCAAAAATGTTGTGCCACGTTTTTTTTGAAATTTTTAATTGATTGGTTTTTCTTCATGTGCGTGGGCAGTTTATTCCAAAGCAATGCACCTGAAATTGAAAGAGCCCTTTGTCCAGCATCGGACGAGCGGAAACTGATCTTAACATCGTGTCGTCGATCAGGTTTCACACCCTTGGTAGTGGGTGGATAGAATTTAACAACGTTGGCTGAACTTTGAGGGCGATATAGAGAGGAAAATACATGCCTTGCATGTGCAGCTAATGACAAGTAGTAAAGTAGAGCATTTAATCCGTTCACATTCTCCGGTGACTTTTTGATCCCCATTTGAATCCATCACGTTAAGAAATTTTTGCTGTTTTTGCAAAAATTACAATTTTCTAAAATGATTTGACCTACATTCTCTGTCAACGAATTTGGCTTCAAAATAGTGATAAATACGATTTGTTCTGGCAAATAAGTTTTGAAAGAATTTTATTTAATTTTGATGTCCTGAATCCTAATATGGAATCAGTTTTTCCCTACACCTCAGTTTTTCCTGATATAGGGTACGTACACTTATCCCTGTAAAAAATGCAAACTTTATGCATATGTTGAAAGAATTCGATACAGAACTCTGCAAAATGTTTATTATTTATGATTGAGTTACAGTTGTATGATCATCCTCTTTTTTAAAATTTTGTGAGGCAGGTTTGGAACATTTCTCATTATGCTTGTATAGTTATCAACCATCATTTTACAGTGTCATCTCCCTTGTTAGTGCTCTTCCGTAATTTTACTGTCCTTAATGTTCTCCAAAACATTTATGCATCAAATTTTAGCTTAGTATTTTTTCCTCGGTATTCTCCACGATGGTTTTAGTTAGGCAAAGTTCGTTTTTAACAAAGTATAACATTTTTTTTAAGCTTTAAACCCTTTAAAATCAAATTTCCGCAGATGTGGTGAAAATATTTGGGTTATTACATTTTCATTGTTTGAATTTTGCTGCCATAACTTCGTTCACTCCAAGCTGCCAAATAATTACGGATCTGCAAAGAACACAATTACGTTGGCGAATGCATATATTACTGTCAGCATTGACACATAAAACAGCACAGATTTATGATTAAATAATCGTACACCCAAAACGTGATTTGCATTTTCATTAAGAAGAATACTGCTTTGTCCAAGATCTTGGCTACGTTAAAGGGCGCATGATGCGGCTGATATATTTGCATTTTCATTAAAAAGAATACTGCTTTGTCCAAGATCTTGGCTACGTTAAAGGGCGCGTGATGCGACTGATATCACAGTGCATGTTTCTCGCCGCACAATTAGTGTGTTTTAGACTTTCAGCGTGGTGATTAATAGCTCCTATAATGATCAGGCTATATTGGGGAACGTGTGCCGGGACTTGGCCGCATCACGGGGCTGGACCCTGCGGAACCATTCTTCCAGTACATGCCCCCTTCTGTGCGCCTTGATCCCAGCGATGCTTCATTCGTCGACGTCATACACACTGACACCGACTCCATCATCACCCTGGCGTGGCAGTTTGCTGGTGAGTTTCTTCACAATTCTGCATCATTTTCCCGTGCTTGGTTCATTTACAAAAGATCAAGGCAATTCTGATAATTTGTTACTGTCAAGTATTTAATTTCATACGTTTAAACAAGATGGAATAATAGGCTACAGAAGCCTTCACAGTAGTGATCTCAGCGAGGAGATCGTACCGGCAGCTGACATTCATTATTCAAGAGGTTGTCATGTTTTCACATATTTTTCTGTACGCAGCATAAAAAGTGTACAATGAAGGAAATGTTGTGCTTGAGTGTTCATGAATTTAGTGGATTCGCATACATATTTTGAAGTTAAAAAGTTATTTATAGTTTACCATTCAAATAATGCTTCACATGTTAACCAGTTGGCCAAGTTTTGTGACCTTTTAGTAGAGCGCATGCGTTGGCCAAGTGTCGACTGACTTGTGTGACATCTTTTACTACTTAGCCCTGTTGAGGTTTGACAATAAATGTGCAAGTCATAGAAATCCTGAACCACACATTCCTAATACAATTATCAGCCAAAAAATTCCTCTCAAGCTTTTATCTCCTAGTTGTAGTTCTCTCTAATATATGACGTAACTTTTGATGGGATGGTAGATGTGAGGCTGTATTCATATTTTTACATCGTTTTATCTTGATATGCAAATTTCAATCATGTCACTTAGTCATTTCTTATAAATACCTTAATAGTCTGCATGAAAATGTTTTCTCATTCTGTATGCCTGTTATTTCCAATCACTGTAGCAAATGTCCTTTGACGGAACGATTGATGGCTACCACAGCTACCACGGAATCACGTGTTAGAAAGGAATTGGCTCAGTTATAAGCATGAAGTTTTATAAGATACGCGACTATGGACTAGTGTCACCTTAAACATGCGTGTGATTTTCATGGGAAAATCGCATATATTACATATACAGTGGTACCACAACATACGAATGTCCTAACTTACGAATTATTTAACATACGAATGGTCATTTGGTTCAGATTTCCGCCCAACATACGAATGTTTTTTGGTTCAGATTTCCATGGGCGGAAATCTAAACCAAATGACCATTCGTATGTTAAATAATTCGTAAGTTAGGACATTCGTATGTCGAGGTACCACTGTATTACTATTACTGAATGTGATATATAACATTCAGTTAAACTTCTAGTATTAGTTGATGAATTTTGAAGATGAATTTTTTACGATGCACTTGACAAAAGGTGGCATTGCTTCTCAGGCTACGGCTTAGAGCAGCCGATTGGTCATGTGGACTTCTACCCGAACGGTGGCCGAGGTCAGCCTGGATGTTCATCGCTATCTAGGATCGCTCTCACTGCTCTGCGCGACGGATCAGGAATCATCGAAGGTAAGCTCAAGATTGTCACTTCGACTGAAGAAAGCTTTTAACATCGGTTATGATCATAAGTTCCTTAAAATTTAAAGTGAAGCTCGTCAGCTGTTGCGAGATAGATTTAACATCAGTATCTCCGGGTTATCTGTGTATTTTAATGAAGCGTTGAAGCAGAAGGAAACGACGGATAGCATAGAAAGAAACTGATCACAAAGCATACGGTAATTATTGCATTTTATACTAAAATGCAACATAATAATCAATGGAGAATTGATTGTGCAGAATTGAGCGCTCCATACTTGTGTGAACATTGGTGGGCATGTCATTCAAATTTTAAGTGTGTTATTTGAGTTAACTCTACAGTAGTTCAAACGTCTTCGTGATGTGTACATTTCATTTAGATTTATTTCTCGATGTGTTTTAGTAAATTCTTGTCCTACACGATGCAAGTAGTTTTACTAGGTATTGAATGTAAATACTATATTTTAAAGTATCAGTAGTGATGTTTTCATGACCCATCTTGTTCATTTTACCATTGATATAGTTTCATTAAAAGTTTCTAAATTACAGCTATGTGTCATTTCTGACAAATACGACTCATATTTATATCCTTATTTGTCGTTGTAGAGCAGACGACTTCAACTTCGATATGAAGCAATTCTATTGTTGCGTACGTCTCATCAATTAATTCAATGAATTACTTCAGAAAATTGAGTTATTATATTGATTTAATCTTATATGGTTTTAGTTCTGCTAGTCCACTAACTCGAAGTATCTGACAAAGGTTTTCTCTGTGTTTTGGAATAGTGTACTTTAACCATTCAAATGCTACCCTCCTAACTGCTCACCTAGAGCAACCATCAACTCACTCTTACCGTCGAGGTTTACAATGTGATCCTAACTCACAGTAATACACGTGTATGTGATCATTTCAGTCAATTATTTAGCATATTGGTGCTGCTTATACGCTTATTTAGTTATCGCTCGCGTATAGTTTGAGTGTGCATAATTAACCTTTATCTATGTACAGCGAGAGTAGATTTAGTTTAAGTGCGTTTAAAATGTGAACTAGGAATGCAATTTTTAAAAAAGTGATACATGAATTTTATAATGGATCCATTACTGACATTTACAGTACATGTAAATGACATTTACAGTACATGCCTCTTACAAGAACATAGTGAAGGTCTATAACGCAATCTTTAACACTTACCAGTGTCTTATCAAACTCGAGTAAAAATTCACTCTGCCCAAAAGATATAGTTTAGTGCATTTAGAAGAATTCACTGCGGAGAAAAAGAGTTGAAATAACTTGCAAGTATATCCAGACTAAATGATCACGTATTCTGACTCTTTTAGAATCATTAATGTGAAGCTTGCCAAGCCCTTGTCAGGTCTGGATGCTGCTGAGAAGGAAGCTGTTGCCTGCAACCACATCCGGTCCAGCAAGTTGTTCACAGCATCCCTCTTCGGTACTTGCTCCTTCATGGCCTTCCCCTGCAAATCTTATGACGAGTTTGAAAAGGTATTTTTTACTGAAGTCAAATTATAAATCTTGATTAGTGTCATTTTCAAAGTCATCTTTTAGATCTAATTCAAGCTGTTTATGCGCAGATGTGTATGATATTTGGCGTCCGACTGTTCCTAGTTCTTAGATAACTCACTCTGGTTCAAGATATTGGGTTGTCGTGACTTAGAATAGAATGAGGCTATAGGAACGAACCTTCTGGCCCATTCTTGGGTCGGATAATCACTTCGATAATTATTCAGTTACCCAAGTCCCATGCCGTAATTCTAGCCGCGTCAACCATGGCGGCAGCGGGACTTCAAAAGCTTAATTATTAAAACACAGTTCTTGAATAATTATAGAATAGAATATAATAGAATTAGGCTATAGGAACGAACCTTCTAGCCCATTCTTGGGTCGGATAATTACTTCGATAATTATTCGGTTGTATACCCAAGTCCCATGCCGTATTTCTAGCCGCGTCAACCATGTCGGCAGCGGAATTCGAACCCGGGTCTTTCCGCTCGCAAGCAGATTCGCTCACCAGTCGACCAAGCTGGTGATAAAGTCGACCAAGCTGGTCATAGTCGACCAAGCTGGTGATAGTCGACCAAGCTGGTGATAAGTCGACCAAGCTGGTGATAAGTCGACCAAGCTGGTGATGTCGACCAAGCTGGTGAAGTAAAATGCTTGCCAAGTTTAGTTTTCAGCAACTGTGCTTAATTTGAAATGTACCTTTGCTCCAGTCCACGACATCAAATAATATAAAATATCATTAATGATGTTTTTGAAGAATATCATGCTTTATGGATACGAAAGGTCTCTACAAAACATCTGCAAAGTTTAGGTAGCCCACAACGTTTGATAAATGCTATGGATATTTCATAGAGCAGTAATTTTGGAAAATCACAGTATGAAAAGGGAAATCGTTCAAATTTTAGCACGCTTGCTTATGAAAAACGCTTACTTCTGTAGCATCATGCAAACGATGGTAACATTCTTAAGAGTACATAGATCAATGCTAAAAAGTCGTTATTCGATCTTTGTTATCAGAAAAACTCAAGTGTGCGGGTTTAGAGTAGGTTAAATCGAGATGACACGTAATATTTTTGAAAATTTGATCTAAACGTAAATTTGTTTATTTTGATGCTATGATTAGTAATAGGGAAGTTTATGAATGCATGCGCTTCCAAATGGAATTGGATTTGGAGACCATCACAAAGAAATAACCATTAAAAACTGAAATCAGTTTTGAGAAGTACTTGTACTAGCACCGGTATAAATTAGATATGCTCAAAACCAGCGATTGTTTCAGCTGAGGGAAATTTTATTACTATTGGTGTATAGTAAAGTGTGAACTGCAAACCTTCCAAGTCTCTAACTCTTACGGCCATAATAAGTTATATTGTGGCCGATGATATTATTATTTTTGAGATATTATAAAATTCAAAGACAGATTTTTTAGACGAATTCAAACACAGATGATCATAGAATGAAAATAACTCCAAATGTTTTTTTTAATGAAATTTGTTATCCATTTTCCAAGAACTAACCATCAACCTTGAAATGAAAGTTCATGAAGATATCGCTTCACTACTAAGTAAACGCATTAACTTTCTTGCATTGTACTAGTTGGTTTCGTAAATAACCGTATGTAGAGTTAGCCTGCGGCATTACACGCTTGAGGCCTATTCAAAAGTTACCAAGCATCACCAAGCCACACGTTACCATACTTGCGAAGCAATACTAGTGAAAAAGGGCTTGTAAAATGACGCTGTAAGGCACATGTGACATGTATAGTTATTCGTGGTAGCTGAAATTCTTACGAAATGTCATCATTTCTACCAGGCTATCGGGCGGCGCGACGAAAACAATGGCTACCTTAACAGGGAATACATTAAGCACAATAAAACAATGTGACAAATTAATATCTTACATTTGTATTAATCTTCGTTATTCTGATTCGATTTTCATACATCTAAAAGAATTTTCTTCCTCAGTTTATACTTTTAATGCGTCAAATCATCTGGCGAGAAACAATACTTATTCTTCTGAGATATCAACGTGTTTCTTTTGAGTTTCCACGAATCATGAACACTCGTAAGGCTTATTATAATTAACGAATATATGGAAACGCAAGAATGAATGATTTGTATAACAGTTGACAATCTAAACCTTCGTTAAAAAAGTGGATCAGACTGTGTTTAACTGATCATTTCATAAGATCGGGAAAATTATCCAATTATAGTCAATTCAAAGCACTTTGATTTGATTTCACTTTGAGCTGAATTTATTAATAGTAGTATACTTCAGTTTCCTTTTTAAAGTAATTAGTAAAATATGACACAATTTTCCTGTTTTATGTGCTGCTGGTAGTAGGAATAATGCCTTCCAAAAAATATGAAGTGGACTAATGAATGGACCTTATTAAGCAAGATGCATTTGCTTTACATCGTTGTTGTTCCCCAGCACCTGTCAGCTCAGGTAGCCAGCTTTGTGCAAGAAGCAGCCCACACCGTAACGGGGTCCTCCCAAAGTTACGTCATGGTGTGTATGTTGTGTTGTCGCCTCTGCACGGCCAGATCCCGGCAGTGCAGCAACACGTGTTTGGTGTCATGCGGGGAATCCCGACAGAGAGGACATGTGTTCGGGGTTGCGGGGTCCAGTCTGTGTTTGTACGACTGGTGGTGTCTGCACCTAAGTCTGGATAAGCAAACTCTATCTGTTCTGTTTAGTGTTTTTTCTGTCGGGTTGATTGGAAGGGGAGGGTATCTTAGAATAACTCTACATCGTAAAAAAGTCTTGTAGTGGTTACTGAAATATATAGAGGCTTGTGCTGAGATAGTGACACTGTTTATATATCCTTGCCTGTGAGAAGGACCTAAGATTGGGCTCCTATGTCTGGTTTTCGACAATTACTGAAACATCAACGAAACTTTCATGTGTTTTGTAAGATGCTCTCCGACTCCACCACCGTGGAATACCGAAGTAATTCTATTTTAAATCATAAACTGAGAGAGAATACATCGAATAAAAACGTTAAATCAGACTTGCTGTGGATGTTTCTATCGTACCTACTGAATAAATTAAAAACAGTTACTCTTAGCAATTTAATTTATCCTGGTTACTGCATTTTGTTTTGACAATGGTGCCACTTGCATTGGGGCAATTATTTTTTGGAGTTCATCTACCTCCACATTTTTAAAGAACTTGAAATCTCACAGAAAATATTTTATTCGTAAGCCCGGAAAGCTAAAAAACTACTGAAAACGAATCATTTTAACATTCAAGAAATGAAAGGTTTGTGTATTTGAGAATAAATTACACTTTTCGCACAAGCAAAATAAATTTTTACAGCAATGGTGGACTCCTCGAAAATCCTTACTTCATTCTTCACTATTAGCAATCAGTTTTAAAAAGTAATGTAATTTTGCAGGCGCGATGCTTCTCTTGTGACACAGACCTCGGCTGCGCACCGCTTGGCATCCACGCCGACACCTGGCATCCGCATGGACGTGAGAATGTGAACATGTATCTCTCTACTTCTGGTGGCCCGGACTTCTGCCGTAAGTTTTGTTGTTGGTAGGACTTCCTGCTTTCTTAGACCAGCAAGCCTAGACTCAGCAGCATGACGTCCCCCACCACTGAAACAAATCAAAGGTCTTCAACAGTGATTTTACTGTGAAGTGTCTGCACTGCCTGGTTCCTACGCGTCTCAATTAGTGCGTGACTGATAGCTATACTCGAGAGGGTCTCTCATCATTTGTAGAATAGAAGAGAATATGGTGACAGGAACGAATCGGTTGGTCTATTCGTGGGTTGGTATCCAACTTTCATGGAGTCTAAAGTTGAGACATCGACACTCGCAGACACTTTAATCATGCACAGGCACTTCAGTTACGCACATGAACCCCAATCACACACAGGCACCAAGAGTAAAAAAGGATAGGAGGAAGGATGACAGCCGCACTCTAAATCATCAGTAGTCATTGTACTCACGAGCACTTCAGCTGAAGTCACTCTCAGCCGTTATAAATTGTGCATGAACTTGGATGTTGCCTGGGGAAGTGTTTTGATCCACAGTTTAAGTTCCTCCATTAACCAAGTCACGTAATTTAATGTTTGACTTTACCTATGAGAATTCGGTTAGAATTCGGTTGGAGGTACTGGACTGTGATTTGTTTTTCTGCGTTGATGGGAGTTTGATAGGAAAAATGAGTTGTGTTTTGCTATGAATTGGTGTACATAGACCTATGCTGAAGTGCGCGTTGTAATAAAAGATCCGTACGTGTTAAACTGTTGAAATTCAAAATTATGCCGAGATTTTTTTCTCTTTAAATTCCGGAACAGGCATAATTCATTGCACTTTTTTGACACATAAAGTCGCAACTAAAAATAGCGCCATTAATCTATATAGTACTAGTTCCTTAACTACCAGTTATTGCACTGCCATCACACAATTCCATTAATTAGAGTGGTTGGCAAAAGTTACTCTCAACCGTTCGTACACACTATTTTAGTATTTTAATGTGTAAAATCACAATTACAGATGATGAATTGAGATAAAAAATAAACGTTTCCCTATGAAATATTGCGCACTAGAATACCACTACCGACTCACCGTCACACTGGCGGACGAGCGGCGGCAGGGTGGGTCTCTGCGAGGACGTCTCAAAATCACCTTCATCACTCCCTCCGGTGAACTGCGGGACTTTGACCTCACTGAAGAGTGAGTGTTCGCTGCTGGACAGTAGGTGTTCGCTACTAGACAGTGGGTGTTCGCTGCTGGAAAGTAGGTGTTTGCTGCTGGACAGTAGGTGTTTCCTGCTGGACAGTAGGTGTTCGCTGCTGGACAGTGGGTGTTCGCTGCTGGAAAGTAGGTGTTCGCTACTGGACAGTAGGTGTTCGCTACTGGACAGTAGGTGTTCTCTACTGGACAGTAGGTAGTCGCTGCTGGACAGTAGGTGTTTGCTGCTGAACAGTAGGTGTTTGCTGCTGGACAGTAGGTGTTTGCTGCTGGACAGTAGGTAGTCGCTGCTGGACAGTAGGTAGTCGCTGCTGGACAGTAGGTGTTTGCTGCTGAACAGTAGGTGTTTGCTGCTGGACAGTAGGCGTTTGCTGCTGGACAGTAGGTGTTCGCTGCTGGACAGTGGGTGTTCACTGCTGGACAGTGGGTGTTCACTGCTGGACAGTGGGTGTTCACTGCTGGACAGTAGGTATTCGCTGCTGGACAGTGGGTGTTGACTGCTGGACAGTAGGTATTCGCTGCTGGACAGTAGGTATTCGCTGCTGGACAGTGGGTGTTCACTGCTGGGCAGTGGGTGTTCACTGCTGGACAGTGGGTGTTCACTGCTGGACAGTAGGTGTTCACTGCTGGACAGTAGGTGATCGGCCAATACAACGGCTAAAACAAAAACAATAGAACACAAACTAACATATTCAAGGAATAAATTTCTGATAAAGAGAACCTTTGGAGTATTTCATGCCTATAGTTCCTCTGAGTATTCCAACAGTAGTGGGTCATCAAGTGTCTGTTTGATTGGTCTTGATATCTCTCCTCCACCACCTTGATATCTTGATGAAAGTGCTCGCCATGCTCAATTCTCACATCTTTGAGATCAGCATTAAATTCATTGGAAAAGCACTTTAGAAAATTCATCTCTATGCTCTTGTTGCAGCCTTAAAGATTAAAGCTATCAAGTAATGTCTCCTCACAATCCTTGTAGCTTGCAGCCTTTTCACTCCTCAAAAACCTTTATCATTAACCATAAATTCTTCCCATGTTTTTACGTCAATCATCGAACAGCGAAATTTGGGCGTTTCATCAACTTTCTTCTTTGTGCCCCATCCCAAACTTTCAGCTTTTATATTATCATAAATTGAGCAGGAAATGATGTACATAATAATTTAAAACAGTTACAGTCCACATTAAAAACCTTGAAAATTGCTAGATTTGTCATAGCATAATATGAACCGGTGGAATGATGATTTTCTCTTGCTCAACAAGTGGTTGGCGTACGATGTTTTTCTTCAGCTAAGCTTTTTTAACTTTTCTAACTGACCAGTTTCTGTTTTCAAAGTTGGTTTATCGTTCGGTTTTCCCATTAATTCAAAAACATGGATTTAACGCTAATCAATGGCCAAATAAAAGCAGACCATTTTTCGATCCACACACATGACTCATTTGTGTTCATCACACATAAGTCCATTTAACACGACTTTTATGTTTTCTTTTTGCAGCTCGCCGCTGTTGTTCAAGCGCGGTAATTCTCACACATTTCTTTTGCGCCACGGCGAGGACTTGAGCGGCAGCCGAGATGCCCTTGTTAACTGGCGCTTCGAGGCAGATGTCTTCAATCCACTCACCTTCTGTGTACTCTTTTGTATACCTGAACTCGAGCTCTCCACTATCACCCTCACGCCTCTCGACACTCCCTCTGTTGCTGACAACACCGTGTGAGTTGGTTTCTTTTGTCAGTACAGACACACTCCTGATCCACATCTTTACATATTCCTAACTTGTAATTCGCAATAACCTAACTTGTGTTCAGTTATTTCAAAAAGGAATGATGTTTTGTGCGAGATTTCTGTGATTTTATACATGTGGGAACAAAAAACTGATGATGCCCAGAGAAAATAATATTTAAGGAAATGAATACAATTTGGCCCTATCTTTGGCCAAACCGAAACAGTTGAAATTAAGTATTTCGACAGTTCTATGTAGCTTGTCTGTGACGTATTCCTTCTTCACACGACGGCAAACCCCCGTGTATGATTTCATTTTATGACTCAAATGTATCTACGTTAATTTTGAGAGTGAACAAGAGTGAGATGTTAAATTTGACAGAAATCATAAACAATTGTCATTTCGAATTCTCACCCTTCAAGCATTTAATTTTTATCGCTGATAAAACGCAAAGTTTATGGTTGGTATTGAAAAATAGTAGGAGTTTGGAACACCTAACGTCAGAAAAATAAACCAAAATTTATTTTCTTAATTCTTCACTGCATAATCATAAATGAACCGTGTTTGTTCTCAGGACTGACTATCAAAAATTATTATTTAAATGAAACGTTCTAATCGTCGTATATGAAATATTTCTGACTGAAAATTAAACTAAACAAATCAGCAATCTTCCTCTATCTTAACATTACAAACAGAAGTGTAGCACCGCCTTTTGCCGTAAGTTTCCGATTGTCCCTTGCATTTATTCATTTGTTGACTATGTTTTTATTATAAGCTGCTGGTTTGAAAAATGCTTAGCTTGTGTCACCCCACGGGACGAAAATGCAGTAAAGATATAGATGAAGTCCCTTAGTTATTCTCAATAGTAAAAATATATAAAATTAGTAAAACTCTTGGCTATTCACCCCCCCTGACTATTTGTAATTGGTCTTTACGACCAAGTCTCACTAGTTGTATGTTTGAAAATTCCATTTCTTCTGATTTATCGACTGAAAAAAAAGTTATGATCTACATAGTGAAACTTTTGAGACATAGCAACAGAGGACAAATTTTCTGAAATTGTTATACGTTTCAAATGTAACATTATTTCTTGTTCACAAATTAGTAAGGAAAACTGAACTAAATGAGTTATAATTACTTTGTAAACTGGAATATTTTTGGTTATTTAATATGTATTTTGTTTTCAGATCCCTCAAAGATGCAACCTCACCAGACATTGTGATGTGTCACAAGCAAGGTCAGTCTGTCATCAAGTTAGACAGCGCGAAAACCATCAAAATATCGGCCGAACCTTTCTGTCCAGACCTCGAAAAGAAACATAGAAGATCGGCCGCAGAGAAAAGAAGGGCATCCGTGTTTTTGTTTCCAGGAGATTTACCCATCATTGAACGATAATTATTTTGATATTTTTTATTAGCAAATGATTTCGTGTAATTTATGATTGCTGGAATGCGTCCCTGGCTCTCGAGTGATCTAGCGTGCAATTATTTTTGTATTGTGTGCTAGAAAATCGAGTTAACGAACCCAATGTACAAGGCATGATATTTAATATTTATCCTACCTTCGATCGACGCAATTGAGCTTTTCATTTTGCTCTGTATTTATGTGCATTTCCTTTCAATGAAACTTTCTACCTTCTTGATAGCGCTCTCTCGTTAATATTGATGTCGTTCAGTTGTAATACATATATACGTCTGGGGAGATATGACGCTAGTCCTAATTTCTGAACGAAATTTTTTATGCTGCAGAACAATTTTTTGCTCTGACAATAAATGGATGCTCCGGCCACTTCCAAATAAAATGCGCGAAGAGAAGCACAAAAAATCCTACATGTGCGAAATTGTTTGGTGTTATAAGTAACTGGCAATATTGTGCAGTTGCAGACTAAGTTTTCAAACTCCCAAATAGGAAGATGTGAAATTGTAAACTGTTTAAGGTCATCAACCCAATTTATTTTATTATATATGTTCGGAGATGTGATATACATTTTATTTTGTTGTACGCTTTAAGATTATATTCTATGTTCTGCTTATAGTTAAATTCGAATCCCAGTGATAACAGAAAATCTGAGGTCAGGGAAGTATTGCAAAGGTTCGTGGTCTGGAAACTCCAGGTAAAGAAAATGCTGAAGTAAGTGTACTGTTGTTCATCGTTTTTAGGTAACGTGTGTACAGGGACAAGAGCGGAGGAACTGGAGACCCTTCCTGTGAACGAAAAGGGTAAATTTCTGGGCATACAACTGTTAACTGGAGGTGTAAAGGTCTTCTTGAGGCCTCGGTACACCTTTGTGTTGTTTGGAATGTCTGCTAAGGGTGTTAAAATTAACGAATGTTAACAATATGAGTAGGAAAAGCTAGATAATACATAGATGCTACGGAACATAGATTTTCAGGGCTAAATATATTTTTACATATACATGCCAATAATATAGAACTAAGAATTTTAGATTGAACTAAAAGTGTGTGAAGTCTCAACGTGTTTGCATCTGAGCCCAGCGTAGCACAACCGTAAATTGTGAAGAATTTCCAACTTAAATCTGTTGTAATCTGAGTGACCTACAAGCTCGAATTCGTCTGATGCTTCGAACATTATTTAAGTCATAGCGATCTAGGGGAAATTTTTAGGTTGAGAAACTTTGCTAAGTCCTAGTCCAAAGTTCAAGTTTGAGGGATACTGTTAAATGCATTGCCATAATTTTTAGTATTCATTTTTCTCCATGAAAGTGCATAAAATAACTGAAAATATTTTCGATCTTATTTTGCCGTTAGAATAATTTTGGGCTAACTTGAGTTATTAATGACACTTTACTGAAATTTACCAAATTCGAAATTACACGAATCTACCATATGTAAATATTCGTCCGTGCATTACGAAAAATACATCAGTTGTTGCACAAGTGCTTCTGATTATATGAACGAGGATCCAAAAAAATTATGGTACAAAGTACGCTTATGTCAACTGTTAAGCTTTAGATTTCAAATTGTTTTTAATCGGATATCTCTGATCTAACGTGTTTCCTAATTTACTGCTAATTAGTTTCGGTGCAAATAAATGACAATGATTTTTTCATGAAATTCTAGCAGAAAACGTTAGCTCTTGGTATCATGACATGGGTTTGAAGTATCGTTCGAATGTGGGCGAACATTGACACGAGAACATAGAATACGGTTTTGTACTTTATTATTCTAGTACTTTTAATGAAAATTTTCATCTGCCACATCAGAATTCACTTTCTGTATTTATTTATTTAAGCACACTATGGTCAATCTTAGCTGGTGTGTTCATTCATGTAAACGTACATAAATTTAGAAAAAAATAGTCTGCTGAAAGGAGGTCAATCTTCATCTCTCACATTTAGTACATATGTCAAACTAATAAATATGATCGTCATATAGAATAGAATAAGGCTATAGGAACGAACCTTCTGGCCCATTCTTGGGTCGGATAATCACTTCGATAATTATTCGGTTACCCAAGTCCCATGCCGTAATTCTAGCCGCGTCAACCATGTCGGCAGCGGGATTCAAACCTGGGTCTTCCCGCTCGCAAGCGGATTCGGTCACCAGTCGACCAAGCGGGTGGTGTATAACTGTAAATGTTGTAGAACTGTACAACATTTTCATATCATCAGAACTAGCCTCTAAAAGAGTTAAACTAACAGTTCCCAAACCTTCATCACGCCACAATGAGGCGAAAAACAGCTGGTACTTCAAGGAAAAGTTAGCCATTTGTTGCGTGAGGGTCAAAGGAAAAATACACGGAAGTTTTTTTAACTTCCTTTGCCTGTGTACGTGTTTTTATTTAAATATGATACTTCATCAAGAGAGCAAATGCAAGTTTATTGTAAAGAGCTACCCTATCTGTGCAATAAACAAATTAAAATAAAGCAAATCTATGAATTAATACAAGTTTTATAATGAGGTTTTGATTGAGCAAATTACACAAGGTGGGATGCACTTGATCTTAAGAACAGAGGGTGTTTGTGAAGTCACTGCGTGATGCATTTATTTCATTTTAAAAAACAACGGATAACGATCTTGAGAAATAAATTAGAATTCAAACATATCTTCTGTTGTATAGACTGTCAGAAAAATTTCGTTGTATACACTGATTTCGATACAAGCGTCTTTGCATGGCAGAAATTTCACGGCAGCAAAGCGGGTATTTAAGATTGCCTTTTTCTTTCACCGCGTAGATTTATTTTAATTATCATACACGAATTCTTGTTAAGTTTTTATAAGAATATACTTGTTTATAACGTTAATGTTTCCTTAGCCCTTTTCAATTTTTTTTAATAATTCTCAACTATCAAACTGAACCTGTAATTTTGAATTATGGCCCCCGACTAATAATTTTTCTGTAATATACTGATACACTGATGCACCAATTTGCAGAAATACTGATATTTTTGCCCATCTCTTGTGGTGGAGAAAACGCGTTGAACTCGCGCCGATCTGTCGATCTATTCAGCGACTGCGTCATTTCTACTTGGTGTACTCAGTTGGGACAGCTGACCAGTACACCTCTGTTTCATTAAGATATGTGCATATGTAAATAGTCTTCCTTAGTGTGCAGTAAAATTCATTTCATTTATGTAGCCTAATATTTTCACGTATTCGTCATTTATGCTTGGGTGTCTAATTATCATTAAAATACGAGTGTATCTACTGTGTATCCGTGCGTATCTATTTATTATTGCAAAGATATCTTTCAGTTTTTACGTTTTGTTTTAATTCGCTTGTACGTTAGAGCCCCCCTTGTGCATAGCTCGCTCTATAATATCATTTAGCTCGCATCATCATCATCACTCATTTGTATTTAGCGTACGTTATAGCTCCCATTCGTACAAAGCTTGCGCTGCAGCACTATTTGTACATAGCTTGCGCTATAGCATCCATCTGTACATACTTCCAATAGCAACCATTTATATAGAGCTTGTGCTATAACACCCATTTGTCCACAGCATACGTTATAAGTCCCATTTATACATAGCGTGTGCTATAGCACCCATTTATGAAAAAATGTAGAATTAGAAATATAAATACACGTTAGAAGTTCTACTGATGTTTAATCATAGACAGAACAAGGCTTCATGAAAAACACATTCTGGATGCTTTTTCTGTCGACACATTTTTTTGCTAAGATGACTCTGTTCTCATAGTAAAATATTTGATAGAACTTCAAGTGAGCTTATTGATACAGGGAGTTCTCGGGTTACGAACGAGTTCCGTTCCTACGGATGTTCGTAAGCCGGTTTGGTACGTAATTCGGAACTTAGGTCTATACATCACGGAAGTATGTACTAACATACGTAAATTATACTGTACTGACTAATGATAAGACCATGTACGTAAACATAATATAAACAAAATTTAGTGTTCTGACTGGTAACCGGAGATACATGCTTATTCGGAAGAATTGGCAGCTGGAGAGTATGGAAGCTGATTCTGGTCCGCTCTCCATTTCAATTATAAGACCAACACAATGTTTGGTTATTACTATAGCCTTCATAAGTGCCAAACCCTTAACATGTTCGAGAATTCGTTCTTCGTCTTTTACGATCGTACCTACAGTCGAACGGCTCAAGTTCAAAGCTTCACCAATGATTGTTAGCGTTTCTCCCTCTTCAAAACGCTTAATAATATCTAATTTAGGTTTCACAGTGATGGATTTGCTATTCTTCGATGCACTGCTAACACTTGCATCAACTTTACGTTTGGGAGCCATGATTAATGTTTAAACAAGGGTGAAAACGGGAAAACATTACGGAGTGCAGAAATGTCAACGAAAGCAACAATCCAATATGACGTACTGAGTGAGCATCTTCCTCGTTTATGCGCCGCGTTACCATTTATTCTGCCGCGCGAATGAAACAACTAGTACTACGCATGGTTTGCAAGCTACGAACGGATCGCCGTAAAGCAGAACATAAATTAATCAGATTTATGCGTGCTCGTTCGCAACGGCGAGTTGCCGTGAGTCAAAATGCCGTAAACTGGGGACTCCCTGTACACTCAACCCCATGTAGGTTAATGAAATAGAATTGAACACACTATTGTACTTAGTACTTAATAGATGATAAAAAATATACAACTATTGCAAATTTCATTACATAAACAAATAGTTTTCCAACAAGCCACAACAAACGTTTGGCGAATATGCAAGTTTTTCGAATAGGTCCTGTACTTAGGTAGAATAATTTATAGTTTACAACATAAATCCATGACAATGACCCGAAAGTTACTACATTAGGACACAACTATTCCGGAACTTTCATACGTTTTGAGATGAATTCTACATAGACATCTTGGCAGGAAAAAATGTTGAAACATACGATGTACTTCGTGCTCCTCGACCACGATATTAGTTGCTCGAATGTATGTAACTTTTACTTTCGAAACTCACAACCTTGTACAACTTCTAAGTATGTTCAGGTTCGAATACAGAGTTTGAAAACACCAAAAATTTAATTCCAAAAGTAGCGAATTTATCCAATTGATGGATTATTGACTAAATGTCGAGATACTTCATGTTTTCAATGATTTCTTAAAAATGAGGTGAGAGTTTGGTTTTTATTTACATTGCAAGAAGTTCATGTGATAAAGTGTTTACACGATTTTTTCTTGAATTCGTATCAAAGCTGAAATTCCTGCAATAAAAGGACGCTTTCCATGAGTAATCACAAGATCTAGAATGTGATTAAACCTCGCTTAGCCTTTACTTGACATTAAAAATGTATTGTAGGCGAGAGGTCATACTGATCGAGGAATTGTCTCGTGCAGAACACACACGACCTGATCATGCTTTGAGGCCATAATGCGTTGAAACTACAAAATGAGAGAAAAACTAAAAATTGATAACTTGAGACGATTTTGAGCTCATTGTTTATCAAAAGAATAACTGAAAAAACAAACTGCAGCACGCGAATAGCTTTCATAATTATTTATTTGGTTCAATGTGGGTAGAATCTCTTCCTGCCTGAATGTATTCAATTTAACAATGAATTCTTCCAGTCATGAATAATTCACATGCACTCCGGATAAAAGAGAAAAAACTCGGGTTTACTAACACTTCCACCTATACAAGCCGATGAAAGATCTTGTACTATGATAGTATGAGAGATGGTTAGATAAGGAAAACGGGTAATTACTATTGGGGTCTAAGCTCTTTTTCTTTCTTATAACTGGGGAAGAAATAAGTTATACACCTTTAAACATATCTTTTGATACATCTTAAAAAGCATGGGAGAATCACGGGCCATGACAATTCGGAAGACTGAGAACTTGAGGTTAGGGCTATGTAGGTTAGGTTACACAGGTAGTAATGTCATTGGCTCATTTTACATTAAAGTTTAAACTCATACAACCCTTATTTAATACGTGAGACCTTATTGTACACACGCACAGGCCAAAAGAGATACATGAAGAAAAGAGTATATTTTGTCAATTGTAATTATAATCAAAATTTATACATCAAATGTTTAACTCGTGGTTATTCGTTTCGACAGTTCGATAATTAGCATGCAGTCAGTGGTCGTTAATCACTCAGGTGTTAAATTTCATATGGTACTTGACTTGTATGATTTTTTCAATTTGTTAGATCTTTAATTTGTTATATTTTAATTTGCTGATGCTTACCTTCTTTGAATCAATATTTTTACGCCAGTGGAAAACACAAAAAATATATTCACAGTCTTATTTTATTGTCCCTTTTAATACCTCATGATCATTGTCCTGACTTCGTTGGGAGAAGACAGACGTATAAAAACTCACCTCTCAAGAATATGAATATTCTTTGGACATTCATACGATGAAAATTGTCTAAACTTTTAGACCGCTTGTTGACCTACGCTACTACAGTTAGAGGAATGCATGCGCGTACATTGCAAGATGATGAAAAAGCAAAAAATTGAAGAAAAACAAACAACAAAGAGATAAGGTGAAGAGGCAAGCGTCCATTTGGCGACAGGAAAAGGGAAATAAAGTTATGCTAAGAGTCCTCCATAGCTATAAAACGTCTGTCCACCTCACCATGTTTGCTAACATACTTTGAAAATATATAAACGAAAGAAGAGTTTGCCTTTGGAGATAGGAAGAAAGAGCGACCTGGAAACTTGGATCGAGAGTGTAAATATTTATTTGCTAATAGAAATCGTAGGAAAAAATTGACAGAGTTTTCATGCGGAGCAATGAAAATATGGCTGTTACATCAAATTACCACACCAAAAGTATGTCGATCATCAGTATAACATTCAATTAAGGTAAAAACCTGGATAATACAGATACCATCATGAAATTTGAAACACGATTCAGTTTGGAATACAATGAATAGAGTACAGGAATGTAGCAGTACTTACACATATGTTCAGAATACTTACAGAAGTTGGGTCACAGAGAAATCTTTCCACCTATTTGTCACCATGACATTTTGTACGTAAAGTGCACAGAAATCCAGACGAAGCTCAACACAGACGATACTGCAAGAACTCCCCAAAACATAGGTCACATTAGTCGCTTGGTCACTAAGGTCAAATGACTCACTTCGTAGGTGGTTACAAATGCATGAACTCACGCACGTAAATATATGTATCAACTAATCTATTCTGATATGAAACCGTATCCGCTTGCACACACTTGCGTTATAAGCTTCGGTACATTAAAATCTTATTAATATATCAAGTACACGGAGACAACATGTGTAAACAGAGCATTCAAGGAATTAGAAAGGTAAACCCAAACATGAACAAACAGCAATGAATATTTAGTTTATTTACTATTTAGTTAATCGCTATTTTCAACTAGATTTGGTCATATTACGTCAAGAAAATATGGTGAGATCTAGCAGGAAACCTTCTATTCATGACAAATTGAAAATAATAAATTACGAAGAAGAATTTCATGGCATTAGTTTAAAGCTTCCGCTCAATGAAAGGAAAAATTTTGGGGAGCTCATTTAAAAATTTGTTATTTAATGACATGTGCGTCTTTGACTCTGCCTTCTTGTCGTCTGGAAGCTATTCTGAAGAGAAACATGCCTCTGAGTGCTCAATTATTCTAGAATAAATTTAAATTCATTTAAAATCAGGATATGGGCCTTATTTATCCATTAACATTGTTCGAGAACTAAGAATCTTGATTAAATATTTTGCTTAATGTGTAAAATGTAATATTTTGGACAACACTGGGATGCACGATCTTTATCCTTGACCCAGTCAGAAGACGTGCAATTTTTTGAATTTTAGCAATGTTAGTGGCTTATGAACATCAAAAATTCAGGCTGAGGTGAATTTTATGTCTAAAATTTTGTTATAAAAACTTCAGTTTTAACATTAAATAAACTACACATCTACCTATCTAATCGACTATGTATCTCCATCTATCTCTCTCTCTCTCTGTATCTGTGTGTGTCCGTCCCATGACTTCCTGCCACCTGAGGTGGTGGCGCGCAGGCGGGACGCACCAGCCACCCGGAGCACCTCCTGCCCGCCACCACCCGCCGCACTGCCTTCTTGCACCCTGCGTAACGTGGGAGTATCTACATATATAATCGACTATGTCTCTCCATCTTGCTGTATCTGTGTGTGTCCGTTCCATTACTTCCTATCCATTACTGAAGAAAAATTATTGAACTGAAATCAGAACGGGGAGGCATGTATTACAAGCATTGTATTGTGGATACCAAAGGCACCGGATCACTATAAAACCCGCCATTTGTTCCGTTGTTAATTTTTTTCTCTTACACGGCCATGTTATCGTCAGGTAAGATACAAAATGAAAGTTCTGTATATATTCAAGAAAAATATTGATTCTGATGGTACCACTGGTAAATTGAAAAATGCATTTTATTTCACAGATCCTTAATTTTATCACTTTTAAACCAAGAAATTTCAAAGGGTACTATCTGGGCCATGTTATCATTAGATACAATACAGAATGGTAGTTCTGAATACATCAATAAAAAATATTCATTCAAAATACAATAATTCGTCGTAAATCGTTAATACGTTCATCATTATCATAATTTCAAATTAGTCGAATCTAAATTGTGAAATTTCCACGGGAACTGTCTAGTACCGTAATATTAACCAAGTAACCGATGTCGACCGCAATTCATCGTTTTGCGAATTTATATCTACTCTCCTCCTTCGAAAAATAAGTTTTATTTTGAAATTGCAATTATAATTGATGACCAATACTATGAGTGTCACTTAAAACATCAATTTTTTGAGAGAAGTATGAATTACTCATATACTCATGTATTTGAATTACTACATATGCTTCTAGACCCAAACCCATAATTTCATAGCACGGTATACTTCTTTGAATCTACTTCTATTTCAATCAAAATTTAATTACTTTAACTTTACAAACCCCACTTTTAACCATGTTAGCGGTGGAGATTGTCTCTAAAAAGTAGTTACGAATGAGATCGTGACGCGTTATGGGCAATCGATGATGCACGGCGACTTGAACAGATGTCCGAATAGAGAAAACAAGCTGAGAGACTCCGTAAGTTCGTTTGAATTGACCAACATTCAATACATTTATTTGTTATGTTCAACAATCGTAATTCTATAAAAAATATATGTACGTCAAATTTATTCCATTCACTGGAGCACATACGTACACTCATTCTGGATCATCGTTAGGAAGAATTTCATTTCAGTACAATAGTGCGCCCATCAACTGCTCATTTACACCAACAAATAATGTACAAAAACTGTCTGTATTTGAGATTTGAATTTACGTGTGCTTCAAGAATTGTACATTTCAATAATTGTATATTGTTGAAGATTTCTGTTAGCAGAATATTCTAGTGCCACCATGCATATCCTCAAGAAGGATGAAAACTTTTGCTTACACCGACAAATCGTAATTATTGTTTCACTCTCAAGGAAAGAATGTTATGGTATACACTATCATAAAAAGAGTTTTTTGTTATTAAAATCTTCAATAGAGACTGCCGGACCACCACATTTTCTAAGCTAAAGCGATCTTCACAGTAAAACGTCACAGATCAGATAGTGGTTAGATGATTCATTCGCTGAGTGCAGCCAGGGAGAAAAGCATATGCTTGGCTTCACACATTCTGTCTCAGCTGGTAACAAAGGTAGTGCTAGCATCTCTAAGTTACAGCTAGAAGGGAACAAGGACGACAATGCTACTGACACTCTGCCATCCACACGAAAGTAAGACAAACAGGCATGCCTAGCCACCGGCGTCGAGGTCCCTCTAAATTAAAAAATGCATCCACAACAGACTCATGCAGCAAAATGTTCCTGTAAGAAGCATTAATTTTGCAAGTTGCACAGGTATAAAACTTTTTTTCAGGAGGATCTCAGGAATCCCACATCCTAAATAGGAGCAAAGTTCTTAGTTACAGTGGACCACCAACCTTCTTATTCCCCTAGACTCTAAATATGATCGTCAGATCACATTTTATATTCACAATAATATTTTCAATAAAAATCAATTCTTCAATAAAAATCAGATTTCAATGTATGTATATCAGATCATTCACCAATGTAGATCATTGCTTTTGGAAGCTTTGACCATTGACCCTTTACTGGCGTAGCGGACGAATTCGTCTGCAGTCACAAAACTTCTTGTATGTAAGAATATCAGTTCATAATTCAACGTATTCAGATAATGCCTTACTCGTCAGGTTTTGCTCTGATGTTGCGAGGATATTTTTTGAGTTCAACGTTCGTAAAAAACTTCTGGATGTTATAATTGATGTACTTAATATTGGTTTTCGCACTCAAACCTCTCAATAATTTCGGCAGTAAAGGGTTAAGGAGCACCCCATAAAGAATACGATGAGGAGAGGTAAATCTGGATGAACGATTCGAGCAAGTGTTCGCAGAAATTATACGAGGGCCACATGCTTGGAAAAAATGATAAAAATAAGGCCTACCTGATCTAAAACTAAAATTTGCAATGTAAAATAACAGCCAATACTGCTACATCTGTTACTGATAGCTCAGAGTATCTTCAAGGACTGCCAAGTCAACTGAGGGTAGACGTTGGGATTAAAACTGTGAGAATATTTTCTCGAAAGAAGCTAATTGATTCTGCTTATTCTCCACGTACAGTGAAGTCCCAAAGAGACACTAAAGATCAATCTCCTTCGGACATCCTCTGAGGTATAAATTTCAACCCTTTGCCCACTGACGGTAGCTCTGGGTGCCGCTACTAACCGTCGTGTTTTCAGGGAGCCAAGTCACCTTATCGAGAAGTAGGGAAAGGGTTAATGCAACTAATAGTTTCAGCCACAGAAATGAAACCAGTCACTCCAGTATCAATGAACACCGATGGCCAATTCATCCGTACATACAACATAGAAGAAGCGAACACTCACTGTACAAACGTCATTCTGCTATCGACCGTAGTTGACAGACACTGAATCTTTCATTCTGAGAAAATACATCAAAAAGTACGAGCTACAGTCTACTAAATGGCTACCATGAGTAATGTAATGATCACAGATGTCCTTTCACGTTCGTGAGCTGATTTTCTTAAAGAGGTATCCAACTTTTTTGGTGACGGAGTTTAAATTATAAAATTTATGAGGAACTTTTTCCGGGGCTAAACCTCGGATACTGAGTCCAATGGCTGTTATAATGTACACAATATAAATCATATTACCAAAGAGAGTTCAGTACTGTAATGTAGTGGACAAATGACTAAGTTCAACCCTAAAAGAAATCATAAGTTAGAGTTGAGGTTATTATTAGAAGACTTTGCAAAAATAAGTGGCCAGAGACACTGTAACTCGGTCCTCGAGAAAATCTCCACTAGAAAGAAAATAACTATGTTGTCACTGTACTGAGTACAGCTCAGCTTCGAGCCAAGGACCTGCTGTGGTAACCACGACAGTTCCTGAAATTTTTTTGACGAAAAGTGAAATGAAGAATACTGAAAGGGATTTAAAATCATGACGCACGCAATCTTGTATTGGTCAACATGTTTGTGTGCTAGAGGAAACCACCGATCGAAATTCATACATCATAATTAGAAGATATTTTTATTGTTTCTCGGCGCCTACAGGGTTGTCAATAATTATTATTCTCGTTTTCACTCAGTGACATTCATGGTGTCACGAGAAAAGTAATGACGGAAAGCAATGCAGCACGCATTTATTTCACATTTTCTTATTTTATTTAGAGATGTATTATTCCTTACAAGACAATCAACTAAGTTGTAACAATCTATACCTTAAGGGGACGAGTTTTCACACCGATGAAGCATTACGATCTAATAATACTCTGTATATAATTATTATGCCCACCCAACCAAACATAAAAGAACAACAGCAACAACAACAATCAACACTCAAAGAAATATATTCTTCGATTGAGGTCTGCCTAAAACCTTCGAATCGAGCAAAATCGCGTTACGCAGACCTGGATTCTGCGTGGCAAGGCGAAGAGGCGTTGAAATTTGTTACCACGATATTCCAGATGCAGTATCCTTGTCTGACATTGTGATTCTTCGTCTAAAGTAACAGCGCACGTCATTTCGTGTTAGAAAAAGCTTGAACTCGTAGCTTCAACTCCTGCTGTCGAGTACCCGCGAGAGTTTCCATCTTGGACAGCAGGAATATATACATTCATGTTCTGCATAAATACTCATACATGGAATCCTCATACAACTCTGCAAAGCTCAACGAGATGCTGAATTTCTTTTTTTTGTGGTTAGAAAGAAGCATTGTACACGATTTCTAATATTTTCATTGAGCCACAGCACCCGCATGGCGTCACAGTTTGCATTCAGCTAAATAATGGAGCATGTGCTTTATGAACTCAATTCTTAATCACAACCTCGCAGTATAAGATGATAGCTACAGGGTGCGGTATTATAACTTCCTTTTTTCATAACTTTTTGAGAGGCAAAAAAGGAAGTTATGTTGCCGTACCCTGTAGTATAAGTTCTCTACACTTGATATCCATTGAGTAATTTTAGTTGTCACTATCTAGAGCGATTTGCACGACACGACAACAGTTATTGTTTAAAGTTTGCGTCCAGGTATTGCATGTAGAAAGTTTTTCATTGTTTCTTCAGTTGGAAACGAAAAAATGTACATCAATAATATGTAATAGACAAAGCATCAATATAGTGACATAATGTTCACGTTAACTGCGTGAAATCATAAACAGCACCAAATAAATTTGTTTTTTCCGAGTATTTTCGTCACAAACACACAAGAAAATGCTACTGTTTTCTAAAAGTTCAATTTCAGTAACCTTCCAATCACATAACTATGAAGAGTACTTTACCTAGAAATACAAAACATATATAATTCATTTCTATTAATCAATAGCATCTTGAAACCTCGTAACGAACGCTGACAAATATATCTTTAAACTTTAGCAGGAAACGAGGAAGAAGCATTGGTCGTTCTTATGTTGACCATTTCGAGTTCATCGCCTTTATCAAACATGTGACCACCTCTGGCGAGGCTGTCTTTTCGATTGGCGGTGGTGCGGACGCCTCCAACAGAATGGTTACACTCGACAGTCACCAGAGGCACCGATCCATCCGAAGACTCCACAATGGTCTTGTTGGCTTGCACAGCTGCAGCAGTAGCCGTACTCCTGCTCATGGGTTTGCCAAGCAAAGTGGAGTTTGTGTTACACACGGCTAACAAGCCACCCTTCTCGCTGAAGTAACCACCAGGCTTTGGTTTGAGGTGTCTGTTCTGCACCTCCATATGAACAATACGCATGAATTCCATCTGGGCTGCCATTTTCTGGATCTCTTCCTGTGAATACAATTTATAGTAGAATGAGCGGTCCGACATTTATAGGTGTTATGTGTGTAAAATCTATCTTCTGACTGTTGAGACGGGAAAATTATTTATGAAATACAAATAGTAGCCTATAGATCAGTGGTTCCCAATCTGTGGTACACGTACCACTAGTGGCACGCGAGGGCCTTCCAGGTGGTACGCGAACACTTTCGGGGTCATGAACAATTTTTATTTTGTTATATTTTACTTCACAAAATGTTTACTGCCTAACATAGGGTAATCTGGCAACGATTTGTAGTTAGCAAATCTTAGTTGATTTGCGTGTTCTACTAGTACAATTGTGGAAATAAAGTTATATCTGATCGAATTTAGTTTCTCTGGAACCAGGTGGTACGCGGCGACTGTACGGGACCTCCAAGTGGTACTTGATCACAAAAAGTTTGGGAACCACTGCTATAGATTATCCAAATGACAGATCCCAAACCAAATCCCCTGAAGCTTCAGCTTCTTTACCGTAACGGTGATAAGAAAGAGAGAACTGCACTTCTAAACATATCTAAACATAATTAAGTAGACGATAGAGGGAACCTTCATCCGAATATATAAAGTTATGTGTAGACTAGAACACAGGTTCTGATTGTACACGCAATAACGCATTATTTGTCATTGTAGCGCGTTAACTGTTTGATTTATAATTTTTCTATTTTTTTTCTGCATGTGAACGATTGCAAATAATATTTTCATAACACAACTTGGAATTGGATTAGCCAGCTAAAAAAACAAAGTATAAAAATCTACGTCAATCGCATATTCTAAATATATCAGTTTATCAATTACAACATACATATATACCGTATGTGAATCATGTTAATTCATATAATTGGAATGTTCCTCGTACACATATGCAGAAAATACCAGGAGTACATTTATTCCTCACATTCAAATAAATTTCAACATAATGGAGCGAATTCAAAAGTTCTCAGTTCATTTCAAGTTTTCAACTCGACAGTGAAATAAATTGACACAAAATATCCACACCTTAAAGATCAAATGAAGTTGTTGTACTCTCATTTTCAGAACCATTTGTCAATGGAAATTTGTTGAAGGAAATACCCACCACCGTTTTCACAACGTCTTTTACTTTTCATAGTTATTGCCAACACACTTCTCAGAATATCAGGCTGCAGTTGAGCTATTATATTTCATGGCGAATATTGTTTTCCAACTCCTAAAAATTGCGTGGTTTTGCGACACAGACTCGTGATTTAAGGCATTCCTACAGAAAAGAGTCAGTTGAGAACAAATCAGGAAAACGAGGTGGCCTCAGAATGTGTCTATATCTTGAAATCGAACGGTTAAGAAAAACCGCAAAAATCACCGTGACGCGTGAGAAGTGCAATTGCTTTTGTTTGGATATCTTGTGGATTTAAGAATTTCATCAGATTAACATTGCTTCTCGCCCCCGTATCATTTTTATTAATTAAATAATAGTCTATAAAAATGATACGGTAAAAAGCGATTGTCCTTGCTCTTCTCTTTTTGGTTAAACTTTGCAAAAAGTAAAACATTAATATTACTCAGCTTCAAACTTAAGTCATCTACCTACAAAAAGATTCCCTTTAAAAAAAACTCATCTAAAAACCATGGAATCACCTTGAGTTCTTCGTTTTCCTGATCGAGAGGCACAGCGTGCTCCTCCCCTGGAAGTCCTAAGCCGTTCCTGGAGAAGCTGGGAGTGAGGGTGTGTCCGCGCTCCAGCTGGTCTCCTGTACCTCGTGCGATGTGCAGGAACTGAGACACCAAAATCTATGATGCTAAACTGTGGACAGACTACACGGCTAAACTACAAGGCAAGGTAAACTCAATTTTAAAAACATATGTCATACTGGGTTGTGTTATAAGTAACTTTATGTAGTTTGGGTATAGTTTAGTTCTATGTGACCCCACATACTCAATACTCGTGTACACTTGTTTTGCAGATAAAATTATTTGAAATGCTCTGAAGGTATGCGTACTTTAATATTTTAAATATACTTAAATATCTTCTTGAAATTTGTACTAAATACATTCAACTTAATATAAAAGATGTAGCAAGGGCAAGTTGTACCTTATCCACCTCTACAGTACCCAATTATGTTATTGAAAGTGGCATTATAATTTCTAACCTCTTCCCAGGGTTAATGAAATTTTTACAACATTTTCAAGATTTGAGAATACTTAAGCATGTTTGAGCTTGAATCCCGTTAATGTTAACATGTATTACACAAAAGTCAAATTTGGGTCACCTTACAAGGACATTTCCCTCTCATATTCTTGAGTTGATACAATAAAAAATGAGTAACGTTGCAAATTTCTTGCTTGCTATTGAGCGACAAAAATATTCTGTGAACTTATTTGTTTTCCATGTATCTAAACTAACACAATGTTTTTTAAATTGTTTCTTACACACTTAATTTTATTACAGTTTTTACGAGTTTTATAAGAAGTATTCTTAACAATTGTCTTATCGCCCTAATTTTTAAAATACTGATTTTGAGAGATGTTTCTATGGATGTAAAATAACAATTTAGGATACATTGTTTTTAGTTTTGGGGTGTATGTACTGTATTGCAACCCGTACTTGAAATCAATGGTTCATGGAACGCAAACTTCATGTAGGAACTGTCAACGACCAAGGTTTCAAGACATCAGTTCCGTTTACCCCATAATCAGCTTCTAAAACTATAATAGACACATACCTTTTAGTTTTAAAAGACACCAAAAGGTGGGAATTATATTAAATACTTTACTGAATAACGTCAAATGCAACACAAAAGCAAACCTTGGGCCCGAAGATGAGAAAAATAGTGACTGTGGTGCTGAGTTGCGTCCGAGCGAAGCCGAACATATATTTCAAGTCAGGGCCAGCGTTTGGAGCGAGGAACAAGCTGTAAAATAAGAAAGAAGTCAAGAAACTTATGAACAGAATTGAAGTATGGACGTTTAAAGTATTTTATGACTCAAGCTATGTATGAGCCTTGAAGAATATCGTTCTGGTCAACAAGGATGTAGAAATGTTTTTATAATTCAGTTAATGAATGTGGCATACTATAAAAGGGGAGTTTAGTTAAAATAATTGGAACATACAATGTGTTAACTTCTTAGCCACAAGTAATTAATGAATTGGACATTCTATGGCCAGCCCTAATCTGCTTTGAAACAGTTCCACACACTTCCAAACTCCATGTAAAGAAATATACAGCTGTTTTTCAAGGAAAATTTGCTACAGCTTTATCAGAGGTAACATAACATATTTGAGGGAAGAGGAAAAGGAAGCTCTGATTTCATTCACTTAATTCTTCCAAGAGCAGAGTAAGAATTTTCAGAAAATTTTGTCACTGATAATGAACAAAAAATAATAAAAAGTGGTTTGTTAGCCGTGCTTTTCAGCATACACCTTTATATTACAATAGGTTCTGATAGTTCTAGCGCAGCCAAGGAACTCCTTCCTTGTAAACTGAGTTACTCCAAGTGTGCATAATACAGGTTTTAGGCATGTGAGAATAAAACATTTACTCCCAACGGAACAGATTTAACACCATCTAACGCTCATTCCTAGGCTGTTAAAGTTCAATTGATTTAGTAAATAGACACGCGAGAAAAAATAATATCATGACTCTTACAAACGCAGAAACATTATTGTTTTTAATACGATCAGTTTTGTGCGTCGTACACTGTGGCAATGAAACTTATTGAAAAGCATACTCTTAAGAAAGACATCCAGAACTTAAGAATAAAAGTTTTCAGTAGATTTGTAGCGAATTTCTGGATGGACGCACAACACAATTGCAGTGCCTTGCGTCTTACTCGTCAGAGAACTTGAACGGCCGTAATTAGGTAGCGACTGCCAGGAAAATGGTTATATAAATATTTTACATGCCAAAAATGTTTTTGTGAATAACCTGATACTAACAGCCGTTTTATAGTGATAACGAACATGACAATTTTATGAACACGTTTACAACTAGTACTCGGTTGTGATTCACTTGATATTAGCAATTAGGTCATGGACACAATGTCTACTGACGAACAGGGATATACGCACATATCTATGAGGGTATGAGGGTAACTGTAACGGCAAGTTTGATGAATAAAGGCCAATGCGGACGTTGTCAGCAGGTATGCTGTAGATACGAATTTGGATGTAATGATGTAAAATTCCGCTGTAAAGATGTCGTGACTTACTGGATACTGGCCATGAGGACGTTAACAGCCGTGATGTTGTAGACAGCGAAGGAAATAACACGGGCTTCGTTGAAGAAACTTTCAGCTTTCCTGACGCCGATGCACACCTTCACACCCCACGCCAGGAATAGCATTTCTCCTGAATTCGTGCAATAATGTTAAGCAATTTGAAAAGGTATAGAGCCCCCAAAATTGTATTGATATGTTTAAAGTGGATTATTCTACGTTGCCAAAGTTTGTGATTAAATTCCAGAGACTGGGTGGAAATTTGTTTTCGTGCCTCATGAAACTAAATAAATTGCTAAAGCTATAGCACGAAGAATGTTTTACACAGATGAGAAGGATTGCCTACCATCAACTTAAAACTTAAGTCTTTTATAAAATCTACAGCTCAATGCACCAGCTGCAAGCAAAGATAAAACATGTGGAAAACAGTTAGTAAAAAAGTAAATGATTTACCAAGCACAGATTCGAAAGCACAAACTTAAAATTTCAGCAAAAAATGTTGGCAAAACCAAGAAAAAAATAAAATTGGAAACTTCTTATGATATACTTTCGAAGTTACTCACTAAATGAAAATTGTGTAGAATAATTATTGCCATTCGAATACATAAGCCTTACAAGCGATATTGATTTTGAATACAACTCTAAACGGCTACGAGTGTTGTCAAGGGCCTTTAAAATGATGACGGTGTTATTTTGAAGCGTTCTCTTTCTCTTCAGGATATACAAGAACGTTTCAATGAACCAAAACGTAAACAGAGAAAAATAATTATATAAAAAAACACCAACAGAAAAGCATTCCCGAAAAAGTCTACTTGCATAATAAACGACGGACGTAAAATTTCTTGTAAATGTAACTATTAGGTAAGAATCAAAATGCAACCAAATTCCGACTGTCTTACCGAGAGCCAGTGAGTGATCCCACCAGTTGTAGGTGCACTGCTTGAACTTCAGATCGTAGTTGTCTTTGATAACAACACCTTGAGGTGGGTCGCTGATGGTCCAAGCCCCCAGATATATGACCATGATCAGCAGAATTGGAGTCAGCCAGTGCAGCAACTGATTGTCTGTCAGCTTCAGCTTGTGAGCTGACTTCACGCGGTACGTCAGCGAAACTCTGAAATAGAAGCAGCGAATTCAAAACACAGAATTTCTATGGGTTCTTGTATAACATCAGGCCTTGTGTTAATGACAGCGAGAAGACAGACAGGAAATGTAAAATCTGTTAGGTAGACGGATTGTCAGGTAAATGTAAATTTTCCACACACACACACACACATATATATATATATATATTTATAAATTTCAGTTGAAAAATTTCCTTTCTGACAATAATGATTACATTTATGACACAATGCCTGTCACCATAACTGTCCCTATCAACAGCTTTTAAAAAACAGGGATGGGCATATTTATAAGTGTTTTCAGTAGCAAAGAAGAAACGTAATTTAAGAAAAAAAAATTCGATAAACACTACAGAAATCCACCTTCTTTTTCGTACACGCTCTGGTTGAAATATTAGGTTGTAACGAAGGTTCACTCCATGTTTTGAATTATAATTTTAGGACATCATTACATCAATTGAACTTATATATGACATATGTGTAGCCATCTAAATCCACAAAATAATATTTCTTCATTCAAATTTTGTTAGAATTATTACAACAAATGACTGTTGCTGGTTCAAATGTAGGCTCCAAGTAAAGAACACGTTAGGCATAATTTACTGTATGAATTTCAGAAAGGCATATACAGCAGTTTTAGCAGTAAGAGCACACACTTATGGAAATAATGTGGTGAATGAAAAAAACAGCAGAACTTGGTTTTCATGTTTCAAAAAAATAACTTCAGTCTAAAGGATGAACCAAGAAAAGGGCACTTCAAAGAACTCAATTCTGAGCGATTGCAAGCTGTCATCGATGAAAACTCTACCAGTACAACTAGAGAACTGGGCAAGGAATTTAGATCTTATCATCTCAAGGTATATGATCGTATGCTTCACAATAAACTCCCTGCTATGAATACAGAGGCCAAAAATCTCACACATAAAGGAAATCCTTCCGTCTCTGCTCACTGATACACACTGCAAGCAAAAATTTTCGAGCTCGTCACGCCAAAATTAAATTCCTTGTTAACCAAATATGTCTACAACGACACAGGGAAAATAATACTAATATTTCTTTGTTTTATTTGAATTTACAGCCGTTAGTTAATTCGGTTTTTAAATAGTTTTTAGTAGAGTCGGTTGAGCTGTAATCAATACTTACATAACCTCTTCATTATGATGAACGAGCAATCAACTATATTTTGAAACATTTACTGCGTTTTATAAAAATATTTAGGAACTACTTAGTGTGGCTAATCGAAGTTACACAACACAAAATTTTCATAAACTTGACAGTAATCGAAATGACCAACGAATTGTTGAACGTCAGTTGAAGTTTCCTCTCAATTCCACATGGTTTTTGATATTCGAAATGAATAATACATTTCTGAAACGCCAGATAGACCCTTGTTCACTCTCATACACCTTGAATATCAGGACGTTGGACGCGACATAGGACGCTTACGCCTAGTACTGATCAATTGATGTCTACTGACTTCTATTGGATATTTCCGACGCTTATTTAAAAATAAGCAACTCTGATACAAATAGCAATTGACTGGTTTTCTCTAAATCTGCATGAGTGAATGCAATGGATGTTCGACGCATTAATTCGTCAAAGTCAAAAGATAAGGAAGCGACTATGGCAAACTTCACAGGAATAATTCGAGCTAGATCATGTTCAGATGAGACGTTGCAAGATTTGAATAGCACTATCAATTAAATATAAAGCAGAGCTGTACTGAATGAATGTACTACGAATGAGAGTGAATGTATTACGAATATGAGTTAATGGACTATGAATAAGAGTGAATATACTACGAATGAGAGTGAATATATTATGAATATAAGTTAATGTACTATGAATTAGAGTGTATTTACTAGGAATAACAGTAAATGTACTGTCAGAGGATAAAATAAAGGATTGAAGTATGATATATTTTTTGAAAACTAAAAAGAACAAGCGTTTGTGAGCTCAAATCTATTAAAATATTCTAAGAAAAATAAAGTCTCGGAAGCGTCTTTATAACCTTTAATGTACTGTAATTACAACAGATCGCAAGAATAATAAAATTATGCATTACGTAACAAATCAACCGGAGTAATTCAGATCCAGACTTTTAAAATAATATTACTAGATAAAGAAGTAAGAGATACATTCGCAAAAAAAATCGTTTGGGAATAACATTAATATATATAAGTTCTCAGTTCATTTACCTGAAGTTCTCGACATTTTACCTGAGCGAGGGAAAAGAAATAAATTTTCAGAAAAGTGATGGACTTATTAACCGTCTACATACAAGATGCGGCAACATAACTTCCTTTTTTTGAAAGGAATTTCCCTTGCAAAAATGAAGTTATGTTGTCGCACCCTGTATATAGGTAATACAGAAGAAAAACGTCCAATAAAAAAAGTGAAGTGTGTGCAGAACAAATCAGAGAAGTGTACAATAACATCGCAAGTTCCACCCAAATAATTATTTACGGAAATTAAAGTAATCGTCAGTCAGAAAAAACTAAAAAGAACCCTCATTACGTTATAGCATCAAGAACTTCAGGCAATGTTTACTATCAATAACGTATTAGAAATGATTGGCCAAAAAAGTGTTAAATTAAAAGTTCTGCTAATTAACAGAGTATTAAAGCGACCTTGTATACTTCATACAGAAAATTTACTTCTATCCATAAATTGTCGATAAGGAAGATTTTTTGCAGAGATCGTGAGCTTTTGCCCGTTTTTTTAGTTCTGAACTTGATTTTCCATTATTTGAGAGGATGAATATTATTTCGAAAATTATAGAGCTCGTCTTCAATTTCTCTGTAATTTGAATGAAGTTTGTTCTGAGTGATATTTTTCATGCAACTCAAAGTTTAAAGTTTTTAGATCAGGACCACTCAATAAATATCAAAACTGATTCCATGAATAATAAGCTAAATCGACACAGGCAAACTATGAAAACAATACTTCTTATTTAAATCAAAGATTTAAATTCTACTCCAAGTGATGACCGTCTTGGATACTAGAAAATATCTCTAAGTAATGATGTCTAGATTTTAGCGTAGGATATTAGCAATTGTAATACAAAGCACGTATTTTAACAAAAAGTTTCCATGCGTCAATTGAATAACATCAGCATTACAGATACACTTAACTGATCAATAAAATTTTATCAACTAAAAAGATGTAGACCCTGTGAAAAGATGAAATTATGGCCGGAGAATAAGTCTTGACGAGTTATCAGATTGCTGTTCCATATTCTTTCTCGGTGCAGTAAAAAACTCTCCTCTAAAAACAGTTCAAACAAGAAGAAGAAAATAATAGATATGTTTGACGTTTCTTCCTCTTGAATGACAGAAGCAATTGTATGCACAGACAACCTGACTAACGCTTTGCAAATGTCCTGACCATCCTCAGAAACGTGTATTTATTCGTGTATTTAACTCCTTGCAAAGTTGTACAAGATGTCGGCACAGTGGAAAAATTGAATTTTCACGAATAAGAGACACATATTTACACTTACTGTGGCACTAACAAGACACATTTCAATACTGCATGTTGTTGCAGCACTACTCTTGGCACCAGCATGATACATTGCAACACTGCATGGTGTTGGAGTATTTCTGTCCTACTGTCACACATGACAGCTCGTCATTTAGAATAGAATAGAATAGAATGAGGCTATAGCAACGAACCCTCGGGCCCATTCTTGGGTCGGATAATTACTTCGATAATTATTCGGTTGTTTACCCAAGTCCCATGCCGTATTTCTAGCCGCGTCAACCATGTCGGCAGCGGGATTCGAACCCGGGTCTTTCCGCTCGCAAGCAGATTCGCTCACCACTCGACCAAGCTGGTGATTCCCAACGAACGTCATCAAATGTGTGCTGCAACATTAATGCGATAAACTGGGATATTGAAAAGTGTCTTATCAGGAGCACCTGACACATAACACCTTCAAAGTATATTAAGCTTTCGTGTTTTATATCATACTTTACAGTTAACGACCTTTGCGCATTCTTTTTTATTTTCGTTAGTAGGGAATACAAAATTTTGTTAGAGGAATTGACTATGGGTTTCAGTTTAGTTGTTGTAAACTCATTGTTAAAAAATTCTACATCAGTATAATCATTTTATGGGGATTTTTTAAAACCTCTGAGAAGTATTTCTGGACGCTAAAAAAATTATATAAGAAGAATCTAATAAAAGTTTCTGACACAATTTCGAGTAAAAATTGAAGACGACTGCTACCAGTAGGTGTTCACTGAAGGAAAATTTTTTGATATGTTTGAATATATCAACAGAAAAAAATGCCCACTTTTCAACAACAATCGACCCTCGTTGCTTATTTACGAGAACACAATAATATTATTTCTAATATTTGCATTTTAAATGTCTCCTGCTGTGAGAAAACAATTACCCGAATGCAATTAAGTTTTCACAGTAGAAAATCATGAATAATTTCAGTTCTGTTCAATCCTCACCCGAAACAACAGCGAAGCTTTGATTGATACACTTCAAGTGATGCACAACATCCCGATGAAGAATGATAATTATCAGTTAAATTGAGTCTCACCTCCAAGTCTTCATGAGGAGGGACGAGAATGTGATGCAGAAACCCATGTGGCGCGTCCACTTAGTGGCAACACATGACGGAGTGTCCAACTCAGGGAAGATCGCCGCCATCTGCCGTGATTTAAATTCCACTATATATGAAATCTTTAATTTACGTCGTCATGGATGCATGAAAGACTCTAAATAGATATGGGCTGTTTTATGCGGATTCCTTAATATTCAAGGCTTTTGCATGAAATTCATGAGAGAGAGTCGGGCTGTTTTGTGTGTGGTTTTAATATTCAGTGCTCTTGAATTTAATTTCAGTCCCGAACGTAGATACTTGAAAACAATGCTGGACTAAATGAAATACTGGTTTCCTTTTCCGTAGACTTGCCCACCAATCCATCCAAAAGTAATGCATCATTTCACGTGTACAAAATGTATTTGTGCCCAAAAACCCCTGTCAGAATTGAAACATAATTGGAATTCTAATTACAGTCATACTCATAAAAAGTCAGCTTTAAAACTCTTCAAGTTTTTACGAGTGCGTTTGCGCTGCGCAATGCAACGCTATCATAGATTCACTATCAAATTGCGAACGCTATTTATTCGAGCTTAACCTGGGCAATTTATGAACATATTCGCATGAACACCCGGTAAGAACACCATGCGTTTTCTTCTTTCTCCCTGAAGGTCTAGTAGTTGTAGAAGATCCCTTAATAGCGATTTGCATGAAATTTTTCAATTCATTTATTCATATAAGGTGCAGATAATTAAACCGACGCTTTTTTATTCTTTTATTTCTAAACCGTTTTTGAACATAGCCAGAGAGCATGTTTCAATCTACTTTTTGAAAAAAATTATTAGTGTTTTTGTAGCATTATAGATACCGTATTTTTGTTTTAAAATGGAAATTCTTACAAAAACATAGAGCATCTTTGAAAATGATTTTCATTAATTAGTTTTAAAACTTAGAGCAGATGTTAGCGCTAGAATTGAATTAATCTACACGTACATCTACTCACTAACGAAATAAAATTATAATGAAGTAAGTTTTTTTCATAGTTATGGATGGTATAACAATTGACAGATATTAAATTATTTATTTTCCATGAATTCTCACTTTTTCGGTTAATAATTTTCGTTTTACCTGCCAGTTGCTTTGAATATCGTACTCGAATTTTTCCTGATCGATGCTCATAAATATTGACAAGGGAGATGTCACTGGAAAGCCATTATGGATTATGAATGAACAGCACAGACCTACGAAATCATGGAATCTTCGAAAATTTATAATGTTTTTGGTTAATTTTTTGTCGCTCGTAATAAAAGAGAATGTTGACTGTCAGAGTGAGGTGATAAGATGTGGTGCCTGCATACTGATTTGTCCTAAGCCTTTTATTCATTAGGAAGCAAACATTATTAAGTAATTTTGATTCTGGCTTGCTACAGTGTTTTCTCAATTGTTTGAGCGATGACAGTAAATAATAAAATTACATTACTCCTCATCAATCAGTTCGCATAAGTTAATGAAATAACCATAATAAACGACGTTATTTTGGAGCATATCGAAGATAAAAATGCATTTGAAGGATATGTAAGTGAACTGGAAAAGAAGGAGGAAGAAGACTTTGTACATGGAGATGGAATCAGTAGAGAAATTATGAAATACAACCGACGTTTTAGGAAAGTCTTCGAAGAGGTAGGCAAAGGTTTACCTCTCTAGCGTGCCGGAGATACCCACATGCCGGACGGTCTACATTTATTGATTTGAGGCTTCTCTCTCAACAATTGAATTGAATTTAGTGTTAAGTTTACATTAAATAGTAGCTAGTGTATCACAAAGGTACCAGGTAGTGATGATTTATCTTAGCATTTGGTAGTCATAGAGAGCTGTGAGAAAGAACTGTTAGCTTTTTTCGATCCTCCACGTGTTAGTGCCATGCTTTCCTTGCTTAGTGGATTGCGGGTCATGGAATTTAAAATGAAATTAAGGAGCGATATTTTTTAACAAAATAATACTAATTTTTTCAAAGATTCATTGCATAGGTAGTTATATTTCTAACTTTAACACCACTGAGGATACGCTTGGCTGCACTTAATGTTAAGATTAAAGCTTTATGAGCTAAATTGAAATTAATTTACATAGGCAGAAAACAGTATATGCCTCTCCAGACATGACCTCGGCATATATAGAGGTCAAAGTGGTTTGGATTTATCGTACGACTTTTACCTTTTTCATACATAAAAAATGATCAAAATCACAAATTTCTCGTCTGTAATATTGCTTGAGTACACGCGTATTAATGAAAATATAAATTCACACATAAATGAATCAAAGATTAGCATCTGCAGTAAAATAAAGCGTGGTGATAATCATTTAACTGATTATTATCAGAGCAACTACTTATTTTCGACAATGGTCTTGAGTTGGGTTGAAATAATCACAATTAGAAAAACTTCCCAACAAATATTTCTACTCAAGTTATTACAGAAGCATAAATATATAATTTCATCCATCATCAATTTAAATTTAGCCCTTTATCAAACAGCCTGTAGAAGTATCTATTAACATGCAATGAGCGATGCAGTCGTTGAGGCAAATGCAGAGGTAGTAAAAGTCTCCCAGAGTAAATGATACTGTAGTCAATAAAGCCATTGCATGAAAAGATGAAAGAAGTACCTCAGAATACAAGATGATGCAGTCGATAAAGACAACGCATTAAAAAGTACAAGAAGTACCTCAGAATACATGATAATGCAGCCGATGAGGCAAATACACAGGAAGATGGGGGAAGCCATTTTGAAAACTTGGACGCTCTGGAGTCTGCACACAGCCACCATCAGTGCGAGCGTGAGCACGATGCACGACATCGAGATCGTGAGCAGCGCAATTCTGGGTAGGAATACAATAGTTAGTGAGCAATTCTGGGCAGGAATACAATAGTTAGTGAGTAATTCTGGCTAGAAATATGACACAGTTAGTGAGCAATTCTGCGTAGAAATATGATACAGTCAGTGAGCAATTCTGGGTAGAAATATGATACAGTTAGTGAGCAATTCGGGGTAGAAATATGATACAGTTAGAGAGCAATTCGGGGTAGAAATATGATACAGTTAGTGAGCAATTCGGGGTAGAAATTTCATACAGTTAGTGGGCAATTCTGGGTAGAAATATGATACAGTTAGTGAGCAATTCGGGGTAGAAATATGATACAGTTAGTGAGCAATTCGGGGTAGAAATATGATACAGTTAGTGAGCAATTCGGGGTAGAAATATGTTTCAGTTAGTGAGCAATTCTCAGTTGAAATGGGATAGTTAGTGAGTAATTCTGTTTAGAAACGTAATATTTAGTGAGTAATTCTGGCTAGAAATATGAAACAGTTAATGAGCAATTCTCCGTTGAAATGGAATAGTTAGTGAGTAATTCTGGGTACAAATATTACACAGTTAGTGATGGTCGTTGCGCTGAACAGCATTGAGACGATAAGACAAGTAACCACATACCGCATAGTAACCACATAGCAAGCATGGTTAAGTACAGCGTACGGTGTTGGACAAAATTGCGACTTGTTTTAAAAGTTGTTCTGAATTTCAAAAACACTCTGCATCCCGTACAAGGAAGTATCAAGTATAAACCTTTCTATTCAGACAAGTTATCAAGTTATTTTGAAAGTAAATAAATAAATATTGTCCTAATTATAGTGCCTATGTTGCCTTTAATAAGCACTTTTTAAAGTTTGATCAGTGTTCAAATGCAACTTTTAGTTTGTGAACACTAGAGGTGGTGTTCCGAAACAATTTTAACCTTTGAAATCACAGTGTAGCCTCTTAGCAGGGATTGTAACACGTTCCTAAAAGAAATGCGCACTTTTAAACGTATATAAAATGGGTTTCAGAACCGACTGAAGCCTTCTGAAATTGATAAATGTGACTTTTTTGAATTAAAACTTAAATAACAAAGGTGTGTGCTCACAAAATTTGACACATTTTGGCCCAATAAGGACTTTTTGAACTGACATGTGATTTATTTCTCATTAACTTCAGTTTCAGCGTACACAATTCAGCGCTTCAGTTTCAGCGTCACAATTTTACAATAAGTGAAATAGTTGTACACAATTTCACGTATTTTGTTACAATTGAGTCACAAAACTGTTGAAGAACAAGCTAAGGTAATTTATTTGCATAGAAAGTTTTGTTAAAGAAATCCAATTTCTCATAAGATATGAAATTCTAAATGTATAATAAATCAATAGGCTATTTGGTTACCTTTCTTAGAAGAAAGTATTGACGATTTCATATTTCAAACTAATGATATCTTAAAGTTCAGACGAAAAGAGTGTACGCTTATTTGAAATACTGAATCCTAATACAGAAAAGAAATACAATTAATGATGAAAATATGACACCTTGATAAATCAGGGAAACATGATATGAAGTGAAACTAACATCAAAAAACTTGTCTTAATACTTCTAGTAAAATGTAAAACTATGTTATGAACAACTCATTAAACTTAGTTGCAACAGAGAACTCGTAGATACATATACACAGTAGTAGTAAAACTTAGTTAAATTAAAGTTCAACTGCAGTTGAAGGTACATAGCTTGAATAGTTTGTGGTAATAAGGGAAACTCATTTCAGAGTACAATTTATACAAAAAACACTTCCATAAGAAGCCAGTTGTCAGAAGGCAAACTCACCTGAAGGGCCAGTTGCAGAAGGCAAGCTCACCTGAAGGACCAGTTGCAGAAGGTAAGCTCACCTGAAGGACCAGTTGCAGAAGGCAAGCTCACCTGAAGGACCAGTTGCAGAAGGCAAGCTCACCTGAAGGACCTGTTGCAGAAGGCACACTCACCTGAAAGACAAGTTGCAGAAGGTAAGCTCACCTGAAGGGCCAGTTGCAGAAGGCATATTCACCTGAGGAGCCAGTAGTAGGACGCCCACTCACCTGAAAGGCCAGTTATAGGACGCACACTCACCTGAAGGGACAGTTGTAAGACGCCCACTCACCTGAAGGGCCAGTTGTAGGACACACACTCACCTGAAGGGCCAGTTGTAGGACGCACTCACTTGAAGGGCCAGTTGTAGGACGCACTCACCTGAATGGCCAGTTGTACGACGCTCACTCACCTGAAAGGCCAGTAGTAGGACGCACACTCACCTGAAGGGCCAGTTGTAGGACGCCCACTCACCTGAAGGGCCAGTTGTAGGACACCCACTCACCTGAAGGGCCAGTTGTAGGATGCAAGACAAGGAGCAGTGCTGTTGCAGGAGTCACAGCCTGGGGAGCAGCGCGAGCATTGCAAGCTCGAGGCGTTGATGGCTTCACTAGACCTGCCTGTCGCTGCTTCCCTGCTGCTGTTTTTAAAAGCCACTGCAACGGCAAAAACAAGACAATAGACAATAAGAGTCAAATTAAAAACACACGTAAAGGTATTTGAACCGGTACCTGGAAATAGATCTAGAAACGAAGTATTTGGAGTTTCTTCAAGTTCGTTACTGCTTAGCTGAGGAGAAGCAGTTTTGTATCACGACACGTCAGTGTGCTAATTATGTACCTCACTGCACAGGTTCGTTCATATCTAAAACTTTCATATCGACAAAGCGTGAACCTCTGCTCTAGTTGTAAAATTCATGTCAGAGAATGAAGCTCATCAAAAATTAAATAACAAATTTTCAGTACATAAAATTCTGGCAATGAACTTGTCAGTACAGACGGTCCCAAAGAAAGCCAGAAGAAAAAGGAAAACAAGGGATTTTTGAGAATGGTACCCAGACAAAACACTGAAAGTATTCTGAATCAATCAAGTACAAAGCGCACTGACATGGAAGGTGGTTTTTTCATCCCCGGACACGTATATAAATTTATAGGAAAAGTCAAATGAGGGCTGACGATTTATAAAGCTTAATTATACTCTAAAAGGACTAGTACTTTTCACTGGTTCGCTCACTTTACATACAGATGAGGATAAGTACAAAAAACGAAAAAATATGAGCAGAATTATCCGTTTCATGACGAGAAACTTTGAATATAAGTTGAAGAAACATGATATTATCCCGTAAAAAAGGGCTAGTCTCAACACGTTTGGAACATGCAGTACTTTTCTAGTCTCCTACACAACAACAAGGCGTCAACAAAGGAGAGTTACGTAAAGCATCAACCTCAAAAATAAACGGTGAACTGAACAGCTTGAACTCGTCTCCCTTAAACAAAGATAACTCCGAGATCGACAAATATTAAGACGTATCATTAAGATATTCGTTCGGGCCCCAACGATGTTAGCCCGAACGGGCTATTCAACGGAGACGATAACGTACGGATGAAAAATAGCGGTCAGCTAATAATAATCAAATGTTAAAGGCGTTCAGTTAGTTAGTTAATTTTTTCCAGTTAAAATTGTCAGATTCTGTAAACAACTGCATTTCAATATGTGATGGTACCACAAACCAATTTCAAAGTCGGCTTTACCAATACTGGATAAGAAATCCCTTAGCATTCTCAAGTACTAATTAAAAGTGTGGTCGGAACTCCAAAGGAACAGAGAGAGGAAAGGAAAAAACAAAGTAAACATGCATGTGTAATCAACTTAACTACATCAAAATCAGTCATCGTATTTAAATTGACTATATTCTAGGTAGTGGTTCATCCAAAAGCAGCGTTAACACAAATTAAATGAGAAGCATACCTTACAAAAACGTTGTACTGATGACGTGAAAAACTACCAAATCATACGATTTTACACCGGCAAAACAGTTGCTTGCTTACGATAAAATTTATGTACTGGTGCCTGTGCGTGACTGTGATTGAGGACTGTGGTACTTGCCAGCTACTCATCCTCCTTCTACTTCATCTTATTCGTAATGTGGTGTCTGTGTGCAATTAGTGTCTCATGACATCGGACTTAGGTAGCACCCCAAGAATGGACCATTCAATTTGTTCCTGTTGCCGTAGTCTATCTTATATGTTATATTCTTTTCTATCTTTGAAAAACAAATTCAAGGTTCCTGATATGCCCACTATGACAATAGCTGCGCTTCCTTCGAATTGACTCTCTTAATTTAATGTTAGCACCACGACTGCGGTCGTCATATTCTGAGTTCCAACGAATTATTCTAGAAACAAAAGCTAGCGTTTGTCAAGTCTAAGTGTTCCAGCCTAACCGATACTGGAGGCGTTAAAAAAGTGAACTGGTGCTATGAGTCACAACGTATTCATCCTAGAATCTGAATAATAGAATAATAAAACGACATTTTGCGCTACCCATATTTTTACATGAAAGACCCAGTCAATAAGAAAAGCTCTGAAGAAATAAGTGTTCAATTATGAAAGACGTTACAATAGTTCAGTTTAATTTTGAAAGTCATATATATTTAATATAAACTACAATTGGCGCCCCTAAATAATTTGTTCGAAAAGACAGATAAAATTTTATTAATTAATAAAACATTTAAATGGTGTGAACAAATAGGTCACAAGAAGAACACGTTTTAATTTAGATGATCCAAAAAAAAAAGACGGCAAGTAATATTTACGAAAATCAGACTAATAAAGGAAAGGGCTAACTTAATAAACCTAAATTGGATTACACAGATAGAAAAAGTATTTTTCTTATCATTATGATAGGGGCAGGTATCATCAGCATGATAGGGGCAGGTATCATCAGCATGATAGGGGCAGGTATCATCAGCATGATAGGGGGAGGTATCATCAGCATGATAGGAGCAGGTATCATCAGCATGATATGAGCAGGTATCATCAGCATGATAGGAGCAGGTATCATCAGCATGATAGAAGCAGGTATCATCAGCATGATAGGGGCAGGTATCATCAGTATGATAGGAGCAGGTATCATCAGCATGATAGGGGCAGGTATCATCAGTATGATAGGAGCAGGTATCATCAGCATGATAGGGGCAGGTATCATCAGTATGATAGGAGCAGGTATCGACGTAAATCTCTCCCTACAAAAATTATGATCACTACAATTCATAAAACTAGTATACAAGATAATAATTTAAAATATTAAGAATGTAGAATAACTTTGTTATGTTCTTTTTTGATTAGTTTGTTCCGTGTGTTTTTAGCTGAATAGTGCAGTTATTAAAACCATTTTAATTCTCTATTCAAGGTCTCGTAATTCATAATTTTATGAATATCAAAACTTTGAACTCATCTACAAAAGACAAAAGTTTACCAGCGGTGGGAAAACACACCGGTATACTGAACTTGAAAAATCAATCTCCCAACTTAACAAAAGATGATACTGGTAATAAAAAGATGGAGAAAATAATGTACGTCTACGATATTGAAGAACTAAATACTTGAATTCTAGTTACAATGATAGAATTTGAGCAGTTTCAAATCATCCAAAGCAAACTGAGAATAATTTCATAAACACACAGAACTGAATGCCTCCGTGCAGAAATTTATTTTCCATCAGTTCGAAGAAGATCTGCCTTAAGTGGTTATACAAAACAAAACGAAATACAGTAACAGTATTTATCAATCATCGAGTGCTGACGAAGATAGATGCCATCAGCATCATAACATTGTGCAAAGCTAAGAAATTCTTCCTACTCCGAAAATTTGGCGAGTTTTATGGATATACTGAAAGACAACTAATAATAATATAAATATTCTGTATCAACAAATACCCCATCAGAAATCTTAAACCATAAAGATAATGAAAAAATTCATCGTTCACTTTGACATTTCTATAATCATGCATGAAACTGCAAGACAAATACCACCATAGCGGTAGGATATGTACCTAGTATCACTGGATGGCTCCGGGGAAGAGGAATCCGTGTGAGACCAGCGGTGGAGTTACCTGTTGGATTTCTAACAGTCCTATAAGAAGCTGGCAGCTATCAGAAGAAGGTACTCATTTCATTACTGATGCCTATTCGATAATAATTTTCCCGGAATAATCAGGTGCTCACCTTCAACGAGCTGTCCGTCAAAGAAAGGTTGGTCTGGTGTAGCAGGCACAAAGTGTCTCCTACGACAGTGACATCGGTAGCCACCACGCGTCCAACCGTGACCAGATCCCGGCACGCACTGTCCGGCATAATTCATGGTCATAAACCAGTGTCAGACTTATGACAAATGAGGCCTTGTGCTAGTGAAGTTACGAGACCTCTTACTTTGGTCCTGAAAGAAGCATGCTTACGCAGGCAGTCCATCATACACACACAAAAGTTTGAAGGAGTAATTAATATATTATATGGTACTGAATTATTCATTACGAGAGAGTTCCCGTTGAAATTTCAGTTTAAATACGACTAGTTTCAAATTATTACAAAGACGAATGTATGAAAGATTCACAACAAATTATTGTGTTTTAAATTAATATTTTTCATTATTATACACAGAACTTTTATTCTGTACATCTTCTACCGATAACATGGTCTAGATAGCAACCGTAAAAATTTCACGACTTTAAAAAGATCAAATTAGGGGTTTATGATAAAAAATATTTTTCAGTTTTACCCGTGGTATTTTCAGGAATAATAATCCAACAGGTGATATTAAATATATGGTTAATATTGCAAATAATGAGGAATCTTAATGTAGAGAGAAATTTGTTTTCAATCTATTACGTTTCTTCAATATATAGTACACACAAAATGGTAGATTATGTAGGAGGTATAGCACTCCTATTTGCCAAAGTCCAGCAGCTAATAATCATGATTTTTTTAATATATGGCATTCATATATGACCATTACTCATACAAATAGTTCCATTATATCGAAATATAATTTGCAACTTAATTGAAAACACTTGTACACGTAAAACTATTCCAACACGTATCAAATCTAGATGAATGCTCCCTAGAGAATATAATAATAACAGATTTATGATATTTCTACGCGTAAATTAAAATTAAACACATGAGGTAAAACTTATTCATCACCTAAATGTCAAATTAAAGGTGAAACCGCATTGGAACATTAGTTTCGATAGTTAAATATTGGTTGTAAAATCCGTAGAGTGTCAGATTCTGTCAGCTCGAGATACTTAAATGTTTGATGCAAAATCGGAAGAATTTCTTGACTTTTGTTCATTAAACTATTTATATAGAAACAGGTAATAGTTATGTTAATAATAGCATGCAATAAATGTGTACTATATATTTGAACCCGTGGAAACTTCACAGTTTAAAAAGGATAATATCAGGTAATTTTAGATCCATTATTGCCTTATATAATATTGCCTTATATAATATAATCATAGTTTTGCTAGGTATTTAAATTATTATGAATACGAAGGTATTACAGATTTACGACGAATTATTGTTTTCAAATGAATATTTTTCATTAATATATACAGAACTTCTGAATCTTATCTATCGATAACGTGGCCTAGATAGCACCCGTGGAAATTCCACAGTTTAAAAGGGATAAAATTAAGGATCTATAAAATAAAATGCATTGTTCAATTTTACCCGTGGTACAAAACCGTAACCTGGATATTTATCATGAATATATACAGAACTTCCATTCTGTATCATATCTACCGATAACATGACCTGTGTAGGAAAAGGAAGCTAATAACGGAGGAAATGTTTCAGAATTAAGGCAACGAACTTTTTGGTAGGTTTATGAAAATTCAAATGCGAAATTTTTATTTTAAGAGTTGAAACTCGAAAATGAATGGTAAATGAACGATACAGTGTTGCATTTATTCGATGTAACCACCTTTATTAAGAACTACAGCTTTAAGTCTATTTACAAATGCATCACAAGTCGCACGTATCTGTTCTTGTGGAATTGCTTCCCATTCCCTTTGCAGTTTTACTTTGAGGGAGTCGAGAGAAGTGTGAGGAGTAGCTAAGACCCTTGTCTTCAAAATGGACCAGATAGAAAAGTCCAAGGGATTGAGGTCGGGCTCGTTGCTGGCCATACATCTTTGCTTATGGAAGATGGAATGTTCCTCTGAATACAGGTTTGGGTTACGTTGGAAGCATGTGATAGTGCTGAATCCTGTTGGAGACTACATGGTGAACCCTGAAAATGTTCTGTAGCCCATGATAGCAACTTTGACTCCAAAATAAGGGAAACGTACAGTTCTGAGTTCAGTTTGACCCCACAAGGCACAAAAACAAGCGGATATTTTCCTATGACTGTCACAGCTGCCCAAACCACGACAGACTGTGCATTTTGATGTCTCGTAACAATCCTACCCTCAACCAAACTTGAGGAACTCCAAATTCAATCGTTCTGATCGTTCACAACTTGCTGAATGTTAAATTTTTTTCTCATCTGTGGACACCAAGTTTTGGAGCGCACCTTGAGCTATCTCATTAAGGATGTGACGACTTCTTTAAGCCCTCATTCTATCATGATATTCAGTAAGATCATAACGTCTCATAATTTTGCTAGGTTTCTTTCCCAGATCCTCCTTCAACACTCAATACATTGAAGTTTTTCTAACACCGGCTTCTGTAGCCATTTCTCGATGAAATCGACGTGGGTTTCGACGTAACTTCTCCTGCGTGTTTTTGATCAGTTTTTTGGTGTGAACATTTCGTTTCCGGCCTCGTCCTGGTTTATCAGAGGTTGTACCAGTCTCCTTAAACTTTTTAACAATTTCTGAACAGTTGAACGGTTCATTTTTTATTTTTTCACAATTGATATGTTCCTCTTGCCTTCTTTGTGGATCCTGATGACAATATTTCGACCCACAGTCATTATATAAAGTATGAATTAAAAATTTAGACACATGGAATAGAAATATTATCTTACTAATTTCAGAATAATACAGGGTGTGCGTGAAAGGATGCATTATTAAAGAACGTTTATAACTTAAAAATTATTTGGGAAAGAAGATAAAAATTTACGTCAAAACATTTATTAGATTTATGAACTTTATTAAAAAATAACACTTATGTGTGGAAAAAAATCTCTGTTAAGTGACGCTCGTTTTTGCGACAGCACGTTTCTAATCTTTTTTTTAAATTTCTGTAACCTTCGTTAACACGTTTCCGGCGATTGCCTAACCGATGCAAATCTTTACTTTGTACACATAGTCCCTAGAAAGCTTTGAAAAAATTACAGAACCTAACCTGAGTGACCCACCGGTGGGTCACTTCGCAGGAAATGTGTTAATGTGTTGCCCGATTTCCTTTCGGATGTTTCTCTTTAATTGAGCGATTGTGGTAGGTTTATCAATGTAAACTTTTCTCTTAAGGTATCCCCATAGATAAAAGTCGGGTATGGTTAGGTCGGGGGATCTCGGCGGCCAGTTAACATCGCCATGCCGAGAGATCAATTTTTGCGGAAAAAAGCGATTTAAAAGTTATTGTTTCTCTCGCGGTGGAGCTCGTGGCGCCATCTTGTTGATACCAAATGTTTCTCAGATGTCTTGCTTTAAGTTGAGGTTCAAGGAAAATACTGATCATCTGAGAAACATTTGGTATCAACAAGATGGCGCCACGAGTCACACCGCGAGAGAAACAATAATTCTTTTAAATCGCTTTTTTCCGCAAAAATTGATCTCTCGGAATGGCGATGTTAACTGGCCGCCTAGATCCCCGGACCTAACTATACATGAGTTTTATCGATGGGGATACCTAAAAGGAAAAGTTTACATTAATAAACCTACCACAATTGCTGAATTAAAGAGAAACATCCAAGAGAAAATAAGGCAAATTAACGGTAACACATTAACGAAGGTTACAGAAAATTTTAAAAACAGGTTAGAAGTGCTCTCGCCAAAACAGGTGTCACTTAACAGAGATTGTTTGCCACACTTAAATGTTATTTTTTAGTAAAATTCATAAATCTAATCTAAGTTTTGACATAAAGTTTTATGTTTTATCCCAAATATTTTTTGAGTTCTAAAAGTTCTCTCATGGGGCATCCTTTCTGGTCCACCCTGTATAATATTCAAATAACCAAACATTGTTTTTAAATGATATATTTATTATGCAAAACTAGTTGCCTTAATTCTGAAATGTAGTAATCTGGCGGCTTTGGTATCCACAACACAATGCTTGTAATACATGTATATCCGTTTCAGTTCTGTAATTTTTTTTCAGTAATAGATAGGAAATAATGGGACAGACACACACTGACAGAGAGATGGAGATATACTGTCTATTATCTAAGTAGATTTTCAAAAAGTTTTTATGGAAATTTTTAAATTATCAGGACTCAGCTTATTTGAATGTTTTCATCTATATATATATATATATATATATATATATATATATTTATGGCTAAAGTCAGGTCTAGACTGAATGAGCTTTTGGTCAGATATGTACACAAAAATAAATTTGAGTCATTTGGAAACAGCTCTGTCCGAATGATCGTCTAAAACAATTCAGGAGTAGTTCTTCCCCTCAAAAAAACATTTGATACCCCGGACTTTTTAAATTTATGAATGTATATGTATTAGGGGGCTCTTTATTACTATTGATATTGTTAGGGCTGAGTTATATATATATATATATATATATATATATATATATATATATATATATATATATATATACAGGGTGTCCCACAAAAAAGAGGCCCGAAATTTTAATGTATATAACTTTAAATCTATTGCATATAATTCGGTTCTGTAAAAATATTTTTTTGAATACAGCTTTTGTCTATCAATGTTAGAAATTTCATTTAATTATCTCTCATGGTATTCGTACATTAGCAATTTCACACTGCCAACGGAAAAGCCTTTTTGCGCAAGGGTAAAAGAGCTTAAAATTAGATTTCAGATAATATTTATTTTATTATAACAAATATGATTT
>VCRD01000893.1:16301-68056 GCA_006783055.1 Trinorchestia longiramus
CGGGTTGACGAGAGGACGGGTTGACGAGAGGACGGGTTGACGAGAGGACGGGTTGACGAGAGGACGGGTCGACGCACGGAAGACGAAGCACGTCCTACGGTGCCCGAGGCTTTTGATACCCTCACTTCTAATGACCGCCTTCCTGTGACCGCTGGTCTGCTGCTACTGCTGCAGGTGGTGGTGTTGCTGCTGCTGGTGGTGGTGATGTTGCTGCTGCTGGTGGTGCTGCGTCTGTTGATGGTGGTGCTGATGGTGGTGCTGCTGCTGCTGGTGCTGCTACTGGTGATGGTACTGATGCTGTTGGGCTTATTTGGAAATCTGCGACACATATTTTCAATTCACGCTCCCGTATCTGTTTAGACAATATACTTTCATGCTCTGTGGTGGTTTGTGCTTTTATTTTGTGGTGCTCTGTGCTTTCATTGTGTAATACTCCGTATTGTCACGATGTGGTACTCCGTACTGTCATGTTGTGGTACTCTGGACAGTCACGTTGTGGTACTCTGGACTGTTGCCGTGTGGTAATCTGGACTGTCACGTTGTTGTACTCTGGACTGTCACGTTGTGGTACTCTGTACCGTCATGTATGGTACTCTGAACCGTCACGTTGCGGTACTCTGGACCGTCATGTATGGTACTCTGTACAGTCATGTTGTGGTACTCTGCTTTCACAACTTGTAGCTCTCCGCACCGCATATATATTTGGGGAATAGGTTTCCATGCAAATCTCTAAACCCAGCACACTACCATCAACAACTAGGGCATCTTCAAGGTAGTAGTAACTAACTCTGGTGCTACCACAAGGCATCATTGTCACAAGTCTGCAGTTTTGGTAGCCTTTGTTAGCGCAAAAGATTTTGAAATCAGAGTTACTTTCTATCGGTCATGCTTCCGGCCAGTCAGGCTGAAAAACTGGTTTTTACTGCAGTTCAATTTGTTTCAAATTAAAGGAGGCTGCAACTGCTTGTCTCCATCGTGGGCCACCAAAAATGCTTTACTTTCCAAAACTTGAAACGACTCGAATTTTGTTCCAGTTCCATTATGCAAAATTGTGTTCTCAATATATTTTCGATATATATTTTCAACAAATGGTAATTGACTTTATTTTATAGATATACTTTTACCTAGAAATTACTGTATTTAAATGGAGAAACAACTCTAGTCATGTATGTACAGGATGTCCCAGGGTGTCCCAAATGCGTGTGATATTGCACGTCCAGAAATATATTTGTACGCAGTTTAACTTGGGATACGTTGTTACACAAGTCGATTTCTATACCAGAATTCTTACTCCAAATTTAGCACACCAGAATTACTACACAAAAATTGAATTTTTAACCGAAATTGATCCACATAATTTTAATTTCTCCACTAAAATTGCTGCACCAGAATTTTTACACGCACCAAAATTGCCACAAAAAAGTTGAAGTTTTACTTCAGAATTATTGAGTTTTGAGGAAGGAGTTGTAATGCTGGATCTTTATAAGGATAAAGTGATCAACGCTGACGCTGCAGCGTCAGCTGGTTGAGTTGTTGAGAGTGATCCAAGATTCTAAACTGTGTTACAAAAAAGTTCATTTGATTCTCAAGCCATTGCATGTTTATAAAGAAGATCTGTCTTCAGTATGGCAGCAATTTCTTACTCATTGCTAGTAGTTAGTAGGTGAGGTAGGCTTGTATAGGAAATATGAGCTCCTACATTTAGTAGTTTTAATCTATTTTTTAATTCGATTTGGCTGTACTTATATAATAAAAATAGACGTTAGCTTCAGAAGAGTCAAGTAGGCAGTCTAATTTCATGGGATTATGTATTATTTCGCTTCACATTTTTTATTTTACTTAGCCTATAGAAGAAAAAAGGATACTGCTTAAGCCACATTACATAATGATTCTTAATTGAGGTTTTGAAGGTTTTAAAATCATGTGTACTTTTTGAAACCTTAATTGAGGTTTCAACAAAGTAGTTGACTTCTAATTGAACTAATATATGCTTATCAGGAACTCGGCTTCGTGAGTCATCATGCAAGATACAACGCCTGCCCACACCTCCCTCACAACTCTAACCAAACGACAAGTTTTTCGGCCGCCCTGCAAAAGCCCTTGCGTCATGGCGCAAATGAAGGCATCTGTGACACCTGAGTCTTATCACTATATTTCAGAATGTGGGTCTTCGCACAGTGGTCTTAATCTTCGTCACTCTACAGTCTCCGGAGAACAAAAGAACTTCTGTGTGTCAGTCTTGATGTGATTATGGACATCTGGTGGAGACAGAGACCTGGATTCTGAGCGACGCTTCACCGTGTGGCCACAAGAAGGAACAAGTCATATTTCAGAAGGAATGAAGTTCAAACTGTAACGGGGACTGTTATGGTGACTGTTATAGTGAAGTTTAAACTATGTTGGGGATTGTTATAATGACGTTCAGACGGTTATGGGGACTGTTATAGTTACGTTCAGAATGTTATGGTGCACTACAACCAAGCACAATATCTCACAGTCTCGCTATCATGTTTTATCATCACAAACAGTTCTATTTTATGCAATTATCATGTTTAATTCTAACGGGACCTTTGGTATCGATCACATTAAGACGCGTAGTCACGGTGGTGTTGTTTGATATGAATAAAGTCTTTTTAAGGAGAGAAAAGCTTTTTTCGAATATTCTCAAACTATATGGTATTTTATATCATGTATTTCATATATTCGTCTTTCTTACTATTTTTCATCAATTTCCTAACCTTGTAGCCTGTAAATAACTCATAACTCGAAAAGTTAATGAACAAACCGGATGTATACTTTATGGTCTTGAGCTCCGAGAAAATTGGCATCGTTGTTAGCATTGTATGAGCTCTCGACTTATAAAGAAGGTAACAAGTATTTAGGAAATGGATACAACCACACAATGACCCTCATTGAAGTGACACCAGAACCCCCGACCAGACCTCACACCTCTAAACTAACACTGGTGTTCACTGGCTAGGTCCATCTTCATCCCAGTCAACCATAAGGTCTTCACGCCGCCTCTAATCTTCGCAAGCCATGTGCCTACTTCGTTATTGCTAGAAAATTATAAATAATTGTTCAAAACGAGCCAACGTGCACTCCCTCGGCCATGTGCTGGACCCGCACGACAGTCGCTTGGGTGGCAACTCTGTAACTGCTTACACCAATCAACGTTACGAGAACTCTTCTTATTCCTGCGTGATGATTTTATTACGGCTTCATAATATGCATTTAATTTCGGCTGACGACGTTTATTACAATAAATTAAGACGCTTGGAATGGCAGGGCTTAGTTATGCTTCGTTGGAAGTGTCGTAAACAAAAGCCATGACGACCTTACTGTCTTCACGGTATCTTTTTTTAGGAGCTCGTAATTAAGCAAAAGTTTTGTCGTGAAAGTTTTTGTTTGTGATAGATATTTTTCAGTGAAAAGCCCCGTTCTTACGTAGACTGCTGGTTGTGATGTCATTGATTTAGCGTGACAGAAATCTTGTCAGAAGTCACAACGTCAGCAAGAGCATGATGATCGCCTCTGAATGATTTGATCACGTTCGAACTATGCTTGAATTTCAGTTGCTTGAGGATCACTATCCAAGTAATTCGTTTGCTTTCAAATCATGATCCATATAGATGATCTACTCTCTAATCACGATGCATGAATGTCATATTCATGCATGTGTTTAATCACCTTGCATGTGATTATGCATGGATTTCAAATCGATGATTTCATATCACGGGTAACGCAGCAAAATCCGAAAATTTATGATTGCTATCTTCAACATAAGACATTTAAAGGCATAGTAATACAAAAATTCACGTTTGATTGGTTCTTCTGTGAAATAGGATGTTGAGTAACGCTGTTAAAATTTGAACTCGATTTACTTACAATTTAGAAAGAAAGTTCACACCTAAAACCCGTAAGAATACCACCACCCTTACACCATCACTATCACCACCATCACCACCATCACCACCATCACCACCATTACCACCATCACCACCATCACCACCACCATCACCACCATCGCCACCATCATCACCATCACCACCATCACCACCATCACCAACATCACCACCATCACCAACATCACCACCATCACCACCATCACCACCATCACACCTTACAGTAGCGAAACACTTAGTGTGCAACAAGGTTGATTTTACCAAAGAGGAATTTGTTTGTTAAATTAACCCACGGCGAGGGACCACGCATGATGGATAATTTTGAGTGTCCCGCTGTAATACAGAGCAAGTTTTCGTGCAGGTTTTTAAACAACGATTAAACCTTGAATAACATCTCAGTCAAAAAGAAAAAATGTTCAGGTAGAGATTTTAGCGTTCAAAGAAAGACACAAATAAATTCATCATATGTATTCTCCATTAAAGCATTTTAAGTTGGCGTCCGTTGTAAAAATAACGCACCAATGTTTAACTTTTGCTTGAAGGTAGAGGCCTTGTAAATTCACCATCACTTTATTATGTATAAACTTTTATTTGATTGTACATACACCATCACTTTGTTATGTATACACCATCACTTTATCATGAAAACTCCGCCACAATTCATCGTAAAATTTCAATAACCATCTTTAATACCCTAAAGATACCTCACTGCGTCACAACGATCTCTCAAAGAACACAAGGATCTTGTGCATCAAATAATTCTTCACTTCCAGCACAACCTCTAACATGGGTAAGTTCAACCTACCAGGTCGAGGAGCGAAACATGTAGCCCACCTACGAGCAGCGCTAGGGCAGCGTCCATAGCTCGGTAATTCGAGCAGGTAGCCCGAGGCAAGTGTATTAATCAAGCTGTGACACTTGATGTTGCAGAGGCGAGACAGAAGTGGTAAGTGCGTGTAGTCTCTACTGCTGTGCCACACGCTCCCTCTACACGCCCTCTTGCTTGTCTCTGTCAGCGTGTGTGATACACGTCATTCCTACGGAGGTGTCTCTGGCAGTGAATGTAATACACGTCAATCCTACAGATGTGTCTCTGACAGTGTGTGTGATACACGTCATTCTTACGAGTAAGTATCTTCCAGCGTTTATGTGTGTAGCATAATATAGTCTCAATGATATTAATAGAATGAACAACGTAACTTACCAACTTTCTACCAAAAATTAATTGAGTAAAGAGCGATATAATATCCTTCACTCGATCGGCTATTATTGAAATGAAGACCGGAATAACGCAACCTCTTTTGCTCGACAATTTAAAATAGTATAGAACAAATTAATGCGCCGCACTCGATTAAATAGTTACTAGAATATTGCGTTCCCAGGAATCTCCTAAACGATTGTGATTAAATAAAGTTCAGTTGTGGTTGAAATTAAAATAAAGTTGAAATAGGTTCGTTATGAGACGTCTGTGCGACTATGGTCACTTCGGTGATTCATTGAACGAAAACCGTCTGTGTGTATGAGCGGTGGACTCGCGTGAGTCAAGGGTTTGATGTTGTCGGGCCTGCCAAAATTATCATGTTTAGGCTTCAGAGCAGAGTTGCAGAAGCGAGTAACTCCGTCGCTTCCAAATAACAACAGTAAAACTTTGGAGTCAGTAAAACTGCGAAGCTTCTTCTTGTCTAAAGTGCACGTTTTTCACGAAACTTTGACCCTTTTGAACCAGGAACAAATGTTTGGGTTAAATACAATACTTATAACTAAGCCAAATGCTCTCCACCAGACGAAAGATTTTTTTGTGATGCCTCCCACACTCTCACCTCAATATATGAATGTTCCATTCTCATCATACAATCTAAACATAATGGGCATCGTCGCCGTGTGCATGTAATCGAAATAATACGTATTTCCACTAAAAAAAGTCATGTGTACTTTTCCAAATGATTTATTCTCCGTTTGCTGTTCATTTCCCACAAAGTTACAGGCACACTATTCTCTGTCTGCTGTACATTTTGCACAAAGTTACGCAAGAGCAGAAGAATAATTTCAGTGCCAACTAGCATCTTCAACGGTGAGAGCTCCAGTACCCAGGACTTCGTCACCAGCGCTGACGTGGAACATGGAAACAACGCATGGAACTCTGGGATTCACAAACTTCAGCAATTTGATCAGTGAAATCAAGCGACTCGTTGGCGCAAACATAGAAGGAAAACCTTAAAACCTTAACTGCCTAGGAACTGAAATGATCTAACCATAAAAAGTTTTGTTTTCATGTCTGAAACTTTCCACTGGAAATGAAAACATATAATAAAGTATGGAGATACTAAAAATTAGTTAACTGACATCGTCAAATTGAGAAATCTTGAGCTTTACACTGTTTAAATTATTTCTTTGCATCTTAGTCTCCTAGTGTCAGTTCAAAATGAGCTTAGGCCTAAAAAATTCAAATAAAATAGTGAAATAAATTAGTTAGACAATAATAGTACCTCAACACCGTCCTCCTATTCTCAAGTAAGTTCTAAATTACCGAATGCGTACTTAATGTTCCGATTGTCTAACACAGAAAATGCTGTTTTTATTGGCATCAATAAAAATGTCGCCAGAATTAAATTATCTTCATAACTCAGTAAAGAATGAAAATTAAATTTGCTTAGAAGAAGAAAGTGCTAGAGAATAAATCCTAGCATTCATGTAACCGTCAGAACACTTTCGTCGGTCAAGCATCTTTGCCTCTAATCTTTGCCCGCTAATCTTACGGTCCAGTAGGTGTTGGTGGTTTGCCCCTGACGCATCACAATGAGGTTACATTTCCTGCACTCATACTACTACTAAATTACTACTCAACTGAGAAAGCAAAGTATGAATCTAGGCCTCGACTTAGGGCTGCTTGAAAAAGTTACTGGCTGACAGGCTTTCTCAGCTTCGTTGTGGATGTACAGCATACTCATGCATCCAATCCAGCGCTCCATTCATCATGTCTCGTTGTACTTCGAAGCCACTATCTTCGTAATTCCTATTTCATCACTTTCTACTATACGCAGCGCGGGAGGATCTCTCAGTGCACTCATTTTCATATAATAAGTTACTGCTTTCGGGTTCATTTTTCAGTAAACACACATTTTTGCTTTGGATCCCATTGTGTCTATTGGTAGATTTCTAAACACAAATATTTTAAGTCCCTCATTGCTTAAAATAGTAGTCTCGTCCAAGATTCAATTGAAACACATAAGAATCTAGAACATTTGCGATCCATCAAATGTTTAACGAGCCGCAAATAATCCGAATATGGTCAGTTTCTTTCTTGCTTGAGTCATAACAGTGTCGTTCTAAACAATGAAATTGACTGCCATCATCAGTCTGCGTCCCCTGTAAATTTTACAATGCGTCCCTGTAAAACTCAATTCAAATTTCAGGTTTCTAACTACGTACTTCATTCCTCCAACGCTCTTGGACGATGCGCCAGCGATGCCAAAGTAACGAACATCAAACGCAAGATCACAATCTGCGGCAGTGCTCACGATCTCTCCAATAGCGGCACGATGTGGAGTCCTGCAAAAACATATATTATATGTCACATGTCTCATTCTGTTTGCAATCGGTCAGAGCAATACAATTAACTGGAACCTTCAGAATTCCTGGGGAAAAAAATGAATACCTTCTTGGTCCAGTGGTCACCTTAATCTCTAATTACAGGAGTCGATAATTCTTGGGCCGTCCACCAGCACAACCATGACTCAGGAATCGTTCTAGTGCACAGTAGCGGACTACGTTCACGCAGGAGGAACGCCAGAACTTCCTTTCTTTTCCACCACATTTACACGACCAGCAACTCGTTGCTTTAATATGGTCCTCAAACATGATTTGTTACACAAGTTTGGACCTGGCAGTTGCTTTATGGCTCATGTTTGACCTGTACAATAGACGTAAGTGAGAGATAGAAGGAATATATTGCCACAAGTTGGGCCGGGCAGAGACGAAGCTATGGTCCACGAGACATCTCCCAAGGTCACGTTCCTCGCTCGCTACTGTTTTTAATTAAAATTCCGAAGGAAATTCAAATATCTTTGCAATTTAGTGTGGTGCAGAGAATGTCCAAATGGCATTGTTTCGATTGCCTCTGCCTCCTGTGCTCCATAAATAATGGAATCCAGATAAACAAGACAGGCTGGCCCGAGGTACGGTGCAAGTTGTGAGGTGGACGCAGACTTGTTGTCTCCTTCTCATGATAGTCCATTAAAATCTTAAGTTGATTTTGTTCCGATTAAAAGTTACAGTTCTTTTTTCTTACTTTCACTTTTGAAGCTTGGAATAATTTTGAGTGTTGCCACCACGTCATGTATGGCGAGTCAAGGTCATATGGTGGAAGATGCCCTAAACTTTAAGAGATTATTTGCGAGTTAAAAATTGCGATCTTTTCCTGTACGAATAATGGTCGCTGAAATCAACTAGCGCGAAGAAAATTAACATTTTGTGTGTGTCTACGTGAAGATGGTTATACGCAGTATTTTCATGCTCTTGTGTCCATTTAAAGTTAAACAATACAAGAACACTATAGCATCGGTGCTTCTACTTTTATCTATTATAATATGCAGAGTACAGAAGTAAAATCAAAGCAGATGATCTACCGAAGTAAAAACTATCTCGACATCTGGCAGAGGGAACATTTGTTCCGTAGTCTTGACTACATTCGGGCCAAGTGAGTTACGAAATGTACGAAGTTCGTTGAGAGTCCTTAGTTAATAATTGATATTCTAGATACCAAGTACAAGTATACTACAAACATATGTTCGCTACATACATACAGGTATTTACACGTCTATGTCTATGTATGTTCCAGCTAAACGACTATTAAGTAGCTCCTGTAAATTAAAAAACGTTTCTCTCAATGACTGACGGTTGAACAGGCAAAGATTCTCTATATATTTTAAAACTATGCCTTTGGTTACAAAATATCTAAAATTTTACTTATTTTATAATTTTCTAACTTCTGACTGTATAATTAGTATACCTAAGAGTTTTAAAACTAATCTAGTAGCAAACTATTCGTTTCCCAGTAATTCTCTCATATGTGGAATATGTCAGCTTCTCCACAAAAGGTTTTCCTATCTCTTCCTCTCGGCCACTCCATGACAGTTGGACGTTGGTACAGAACCATCAGAATTACGTCAAACAGAGGAAGAAACAGTGAGTGAGCAGCCGGTCGAGTAATTATCATGGTTGGCATGATCGACTGTTAGCAGGCTGTGCCATCTTGTTGACCAAGTTAAGAATGAGAACCAGCCATTCTTCTGAAAAAATAATTCAGGCATTATCATTATTATATTCTAAGTTTAATAATGTAATAATAACAATAATTATTTTTTCAGATCAATACCTGGTTTGCATTCTGGCAAAAATTACTAGCTAAATATGAACGGAATAAATGTTTTGAACATTGATCGATTGTGTATCACTGGAACAATGGAAAACACTTCAATCAAGTTCTGTTATTTTTAAAGTTTAAAAATAAATATGTGACCTGCATTGTTAACTTAGTATTTATGTAATTGTTTTTCTGCAATTAACATTCTTAAGGAAACTCTTGGACGTAGATGCTGATGTTTTTATTGTTAATGTTATTGTGACGAATGATTATTTTATTATGGCCTTTATTATTATTGTGCATGCTTATTTTAACAATACTTTTATTTTTGTTGCAAATGCTTAGTTTGATATCGCCTTTTATTGCTGTTGTAGATGCTCAGATTATTTTTAAAGTATTGTTAAAATTATTCTTGCAGATGCTGTTTATTCACGTCAATTTTATTGCTGCAAATGCAAATATTGTCATCGCTTATTTCGTTTCCTATCACTTTTCGTGTACAGTAATAACTCATTTCACATTATTTAAGTTTTTACTGCTGTTTACGGTAAATAGAATGGCAAACAGCATAGTGATTTATGAAAAAAAACGCTTCAATGATGTATTCATATTATGGGAATCTACACTAAAGTGTCAATGTGTTTGAGAGATAGTGAGGATTTTGACTCAACCCAGACCTTTGTTGCTTTATAATGAAATTTGAGACTGACCAAGACTGCTAGCTCGTACGTCTGTAGTGTAATAATGTAAAGGAGTAGAGTGGATAATCATCGTGAATATAGCAGATAGTTGTTTTATTTTGGGAGGATAGTAATCAAAAGTGAAGCAGAGACTGTTCAGTCGTGTCATGAGTACTAATCACTATCATCGTGGATTGTGTTCAATGACATAGTATATACTAATCAGGGTATAGTGGATACTGATCACTAACATAGTAGATACTGGTCAGAATATAGTGGATACTAATCAGGGTATAGTGGATACTGATCACTGATATAGTGGATACTGATCAGGGTATAGTGTATACTGATCACTAACATAGTAGATACTGATCAGGTTATAGTAGATACTGATCACTAATATAGTGGCTGCTAACCGTTGGTATAGAAGATAAAGAGCAAAAGTTTAGTAAATACTAACCAAATGCGTAGTGCGTACTGATAAGGAATTAAATAAATGCATTGTTTTAGTACCATTAAAAAAACTGATTTATGTTACAATAACATAGGTATTAGATGAACTTTACATTTCCTTATACATTGTTCGAAAGGTTCTGTCCTAGCAAAACACATGAAATTATCGCAAAATGAAACTAACTAGCTAAAGCGCATAAAATTATATAAAATTAAAATTTCCTCCTACTAAATAAATTGAATTTTCTAGGTGGGAATTTTATACAATTTTGTTCAATGTAAAAAGATACCGTCGCTTGAATGCTAGTACGACAAACATAGTTGAAGTCATCAAATTGTTGATAATAAAATTTAATATACACCTGGTTACTTTCCATCATCGAGTCTGATGGCCGAATACGAGTCAGATCGTGCATACAAATCATGATGTTCTGGTTTGCAGTTTTACATCTTTGCATTTTTGGAAGATGAACCTCGCTTGGTGAGTTAAGCAAGTGATTGAATAAATCTCGCTGGTTTACCAATGCAGTATCACAGTAGTGCTAGTTCCTTTTACCAATGAAAAAAGCCGGGCTTTCTTGAGAAAAGGAGTCAAACGCATTCTTCATCCATTCAAGTCTCTCCCGATTTTTCTTGAACGTTTATACTATATCTCTCTTCCTGAACTCGAACTAAATAGTATACTACAGTCCCCAACATATAGTGCCACCGTTTGTTATAATTATTCAAGCACTGATGCAGTCAATGAACTAGAAGAGTTGCTGGCATGCTCCGCTAGGTGCACCATGCAGGGCAGCACATCGGCTGAAGAACCGTCTTTTATTTTCTGTGATCGCTGCTTTCCCCGTCAGAGTAGAAGCGACAAGTGGACTAGCGATGACAATCGTGCAATACTAATTTGTCGAGCCTCAGCAAATCGAGCGGCAGCTGGTGGGTGGCAGCCGCAAAAACTCGGCTTCCTCTGATAATAAAACTCTCTCCGATGCCCGAGCCAGCCTTGACGGAGACAAATGTTGAGTGCGATAGCGAGGAGCAGATGAAGTTAGTGTCTCCTGGACACAGAGGAGCGCTGGAGAATCAAGTCATTTTCCAGGGACTAGCGACACAGATGTTAACCTTCCCATGTAACGATATGTGTGACCGAGGGACTTGTGTGTTCTGCATGGATGCTTGCAAAGGAAAATACGTGGCATATGCATGGCTCGGGGGTATTGCTGGGAAGAAAAATGCATGTCGTCATGGAGTCCGTGCGATATATCAAAATGCGTGTGTATTTAATAGACATGGAACATTAGCGCGAGGCAAATCAAGGATCCGACATGATAGAACTTTAACGTCGCTGGAATAAAAGAATATGGAAACATTTGTGGTTGATTACCATGTCCTTGGATCATATGTCAGCAATTTCAGGCTTGATGTCCTGAATATTATTATATTATATTATTAAATAATTATTCACTATTTTATACGATTTTTCTCCCTGTTTTTTGTAGACCCTTCACACCTAATATTCACTATGTAATACGATTTTTTCTCCCTGTTTTTTGTAGACCCTTCACACCTAATCTAATTCTATTTATAGGAAGCTTACGAATATGCATACCTATAAATAAACATGCATACATTATTAATTATTCTATTTCATATTTTCAAATGAATTAAATGTATTTATTATCAATAGCTCAAGTCAAAAAACATTTTTAGGGACGTTGGAAGTAATGTTTATGTTTTGTAGCCGCTTTCATTATCACCTGATCTCACTAAAGATTGATGAAAACATAACCAATGATAAGCGCATAACTCCCCAATGATAATCGAATGACTTTCCAACTTTTCGATCTTTGTATTAAAATGCAAAATGCTACGCTTCGGCACTTCTGGAAAAAGCAATTCTAGTATTTGCACAGTGACTCCAATGACAGAAGCAAATAACGTTCGAATAAAATACAGAAAAAAGGCTGGCACAAGACAGTGAATTGTCTGCACAGCAAAGCACAACCGAGCGTTCGGAAATCTTTGCTGTTTCTTCACACTTTATTGGATTGGCGGTCAAAAATTGTGTTGACGAGGAAGGAATTGTGTTGACAAGGAAGGAATTGTGTTGACAAGGAAGGAATTGTGTTGACAGCTCTCGGCCTTCGGTCTTCCAGAAAATTTTCTGACATTGAAGAAAATTTTTTTCATGAGGTTATACATAATGAAGAGTCATTAACATTCGTTAAATAGTCGAAATATTTAAATCTATACGTTATGAAATACACAGATTTTATCACATTAACATAAATTAAGAACCAATTGTACTTTGATTACGTTTCTTCCCAGTTTATGTTTTTGCTGCTCCTAAGGGGGAAAGGAAAGGAAAATGGATGAAACTTTATTTCCATTATATGTACAATGGTTTTTCAGTTCATAACACTAAAATCTTAATGCCAGTAATCATGCTTCAAGCCACTGTAACCGTTTATCTCGTGATTTGAGTTACAGGCTCGTACGGACATGTTCTGATCATTTCGAAGTTTTAGGAGATAGTCAATTCAAGTCAGTCAGTCCCCTGCGTCACAAGCAGGAGAAAATGCAAAGGCTTCATGGAAATTCGAACCTTCGACACCAGAGACCTAACGGCACTTGAACTGGCTGCTAACCACTCGGCAGCGCTGGAGCCCAAATCCATTGCTGAAGTTATAATTGCTAAATTAATATTACTTTATTAATTGATATATACTCTTGAAATCATACTGTTTTTTGTCAATTGGGTTAAAAAATGGCTCAGCACGAAATGAGGCCCATTTTAATTTCTGATCACACCATGTCTTAGTTACGCACGAAGGTTGTCCGCATTCACAAATTTCGGGCTTCGTTTGAAAAGTTTTTGAGTTCAGTTAAAAAGTTCTGCTGTGTTTCCTGGTTGCTGGAACTCAACACTTTAGTGCTCACTTCAACGACGAGGATCTTTCCAAATATCATTTTTCTTACAAATACGTTCAGTTTTTTGTACAGTAAATCATTTGATATTCTGAAAATACATGTTCACAACGATAATTTCCGTTTTATGATCAATATTTACTGAAAATAGTTATTCCATACCATATTTTTCACTAATATCTGCAAATTTTATGATGTTTTATGTATTTTTGGGTCAAATGATAGAAAGGAAATAACAAATTCATGAACAACTTAAAACGGGATTTAATTTAACGAGCTCATGCAATTTCTTGGTGTTGTTCAATGCTAAGTTAATATTTAAGTCTCTTTATCACTGAAACAATCCCTCACTTTTGAACATCCCACGTATATGTTCTATATAACGAATATCTTCTTAGTAACACTAATCATATTACTTCATAGTAAATTTATTTTCATTAGAACAAATATCCTTCCACTCTAAAAAATACCTTTACATTCTAGCAATACGTCTTCAACGTAACAAGTTTTTCTAATTATAAGAGAGCTACCTTCCACATAAATTTTCCTGCCAATAAACGTGTTTTCATGACGAAGAGACAAAGAAGTTCAGACGAACATTTCGCTCGAGTTGCAGAAGCGTCAGCAACTTGCAGGACAAGACACCGTAAAATTAAATATTAAATAATGACTCAGCACTTTCTGCCCAGCGTGCGATCATGCAAGATACTGGAAAATGTGCGTGAAATACTCCTCTGTCTGCTGTATGAGACCTTGTGACAACCAAGGGCTCGAAATGCGTGAGCTGTAATAGCAGTGATCACATGTGGAGGTTTGTCACATGTGTACTCAATTAACATTTTTTGCATGAAGAGGCTTGTGAATTGAAATTGAAAATTTTCCCCGTGGATCTTTTCTAGGGTTTTTGAACTTTGTTGTGTGCGAATATTGTAGAAATGAAGAAAAAATTTTGATAACACACGTCACGAAAGCCTTGAGCCTGTTCTTATTAGTGAAAAAAAAGAGGTAAACTCACTTTTAAGACAAATTAAAACTCCATCTATCGATACATAAATACGTAGCTAATAACACAATATTTTTCAAAGTAACAACTCTCACAAGTATCGTACATCTCAGCTGGTTCTTAAAAAACTACATTTTTAATGATCATCTCGAAACTCACGCAAGTATAAACACGTCTTAGTTTCTCAGGATTCTCGTTCGTACACAAAGAAAGATATAAATAGTATAAGATTTAACACACATGTTTCATAATATTGAGATTTTTCACTGAAACCGATATAATAGAAAATGAAAACAAATATATCATTGAATCCCAACCCAATTAAAAAGAAAAAAATATGCAGGTCGAGATTCTAACGTTCAACGAAAGACAGAAACAAATTTAACACACGTATTCTCCATGAAAACATTTTTTAAAACATAAACGTAATCTAACAGAGCATTATTTCAGTATTTGCAGCGACACACAGCGCATGAACGCTCGAATGCAGTGGTTGTCGAGGCGTGAACGCTGCATTCGGGATATTATCAATACAATGAAAATTTCCCTGACAAAAGCCGCTCCAAAAGATCCATTAAACTCCCTGACACCTCCTTTAAAAGTTTAGTGACTTTTACATCACGGTTGTTTGTCTAGGCGGCCTTTGCTCCGATGGATTCTATTGATAGGACACAGGCAGAGGCTGGAGGAACAGACCATGACTCAGCATAATCCTCAGTGACTTACCGGTGGTGCTTCGGAGTCTTCTTTACTTCATTATTATTTGATGGAGATAATGGGGAGAGGAACTTTCTAATAAGGGTTTTTACCCAGCCTCTGAAATGGGAAGTTCTTAGAGGCCAGAACTGGGATGTAACGTTGGCATAATTTATTAAAAAACAAGGTGTACGTCCCTTAAAATGTTGGTGGTCGTTGAAATGGCTGATGTTTTACCCATGATGGATTTCATGGGTAAAAATCAAGACTGACAGCAGCAAAATTAAGTTTTCTAAGCAAACTTTAAACAACGGGTAAAAAAATTCCCTTGAATCTGTGGGATGCAAAAGAATTTATTAAGGTGTCTACGAACAAAAATCTGAGATACAATCTTAAATACGCCTGATTTTAATATTTGAGTGAAAGTAATAGGTAAGAGAATGCTGCTTATGGATGACGTCAGTGAACCTCCGTAAAATTCCCAAACACACTTTATGGATTGAACAATATCCCGCATTTTGTCGCAACTGCTCGCTCCATTGAGATTCACGGATGCTCACAGTGTTCACGGATGTGCACAGTGTTCACGGATGTTCACAGTGTTCACGGATGCTCGCAGTGGTCACGGATGCTCACAGTGTTCACGGATGTGCACAGTTTAGGTGGGGTACCAACGTTTAAGATCAACGCACAATTCATGTAAGCGCTTAACAATATTTTCACGATTGTACCCATCGTGATTTTAATTATAATGGATACTTAGTTATAGAAATCGAATGAATTTTTTCGTAACGCACAAGTTATGTATTACGACCTATCACGTGAACTGGGAAGTTGTGATTCTATTTAATATGCATGGGACTCGGTAAAAAAATTAAGTGTTAACCCACATCTACACTGACAAACTAAGAGCATAGCCTCATTTCTAGCAACTATATCTCAGTGACCACTTTCTTCAAGCTGCTAGAGTATAGCATTTCAGGTATGCACTGATGAACGTGTGTAACTACAAACTTATTGTTCAAACGAGATGATCAGCGAAATAATGAGACGGCATAATGTGTTATCAAATTATAAATTCAATCATTGAAATGCATCAACTCAAGCATACTATGTGTAATTATAGCATAAAATTACAGCAGGTATTTGAACATTGAAGATGCGGTCGAGAGGTCGTACTGTGCTATGCAGAGTTGAGCAAGAGATATTTTAAGGGAAAAATAAAGGAGTTGATTTGAACTTTGTGTAATAGTTTGTACATCGTATGGGTTGTACAGTAGATGTTTTTCGCATGTTTAGCAGTAGGGCATCTTGATTGAGCAGTTCTCTTAAGAAGAAGAACTACCGAAGAAACGTTGAAGTCACCTTTCCTAATAGGATAACTACCTGTGATGCGTTGAAGTCACCAACACTCACCGGCTCCCTATGATGTATACTGTAACTTAGAAAAAAGTCAAAGCTGTTAAAGTAATAATTCGTGTAGAAATGAGACATAATTAATCGTAGTCAAACTGTTGGATATTAAAATCTAGTCATTTTGAGGAGTTAAAAGATGGAAGAAATACATTCATGTTAAACAAAAGTGAGAGAAAAAGAGAACCAGATATGATGATGTTGAGTCTGCTGTAGGTCTTTGAAAAAATTCAAATTTTATCTCCATGTGATTATTTAGTTATTCACATACGTGATTTATTTGCTGCAGAGTAATTACATAAATTTTATTTATTTATACGAGTATCATTTTCTGGTTTAAATGGAATTCTTACAAGCGTCGTAGAGGCACAAAAAAATTAAAATTGATGCATTTGAGATAGAATAAATGACCATCCTTTATTTTGTGTAATAATTAGGAAGAATATTACCATGCAATAAGTTTTATTGAAGGTAAAAAACAAGAAATGAAAAAAATTAGGCCTTAAATGAAAACAATTGAATTAAAAATTATAAGTCATTCAAAAACTATTATGAAATAATCGTGGTCTAGAAGGCATTGTACCTCCCAGTCGTAATATTTTTTTAAACGATCGTATTTTCATGCCACTGTAGTTAATGTGTGAAAAAACCCTCCATGATTTGTTTTATTGTATTCATAAAATTCTACCTTTTGTCCATTAAACTCAGCACACACACAAGCCTTTGATTTCCTTTTTTTCAACAAGGTCCTTTCTTCTAGCATTAAGGGTTTCTTGAAAAACAATTCCTTCACTTTTAGAGCCGTCATCTTGTCTTTGTTGCATTGAAAAGTTAGAAGACACTCCCGTATTGTGTGATCATCCCAAACTGATTATCAAGGCTGTTCAAATTCTGTTAATTTCTTTAATGTGGAGATCATTGAACTTAATTTTGAGAGAAAATGTCGCTAATGTATCACTATGCGCAGACCCATGAATTACTTAGCATTTTTATCAATCAAGAAACGAACACCTAATTTGAATTGTCCAGGGAGTTTTTTTTAAATCTACTGGAATTTAAGAAATTGTCATGTTTTCGATTACAACAAAGTGTGGATTTAATTAAATTTGACCATACTTTCTACGACTGAGCTAAAATTTACGTTCATCCGTGAGCTAAAAAAAAGTAATTGCTAAAGATTGTCTAAGAATTTACTAAATTATTTTTCAAGCTGAACTTAAGTTAAAGTGAAATTCAACTTCAAGTACCGTGAAAATTGCAGGGAAAACTAAACTTCTGGTGCGTTGTCTTATGAGAAGTAACGCGTGTTGCCTACATAAAGAAAGTCTTTGGAACATTCAAGATATTTCAAACAATTTATGTACTAATTATTGCTTCTACATAGTTAAGATAATGTTTAGGTTTGCTATTAATATTTATCTGCTGAGCATTTCTTAGAGGGCATCGAATGATTTTTTTTGACGAACGATCTCAAATCATGATTTAGATCTTGATATGTTTTTTACCGACGGTACTTCTGTGTATTGCTTCCAAATGTCTAGTTCACTGCAAGAGAACTCAGCTCTATGACTACCAAATTATTTTCTAGCTGAACGAAACATTGCCTGAGTTTTTTCTCATCTCTACTGGTTTGTCATGTAATATCACACAACTTTAGAGCAAAACATTTAGTACACAGGACTGGAGTGAATTATTTCTAGTATAGTTCAGGAAAGACAGTGATCCTTATAGGGTTAACTTTGCTTGCTGTGAACTCAACAGCGGTGAGAGGTGCCATTGGTATCCAAAAGGTTCAAGAACACAATTGAGCAGCCCCTTATCTCATCGATGAATCAGATTGTTTCCTCGTGATACATCATTCCTGAGCCGTCATTACATGAATTGAAACTCTACTACAGATGAAATTAAATGTTCGAGTGACTAAAACCTATAAAGATGCAGATATTTGTGTAAAAGGTACATGTTTGAATGTTTTATTGAGTATACTAGTGCTGTTTTCTCTTTGCAAAGGATATTGAGTCCTCCACAAGGTCCCTAAAAACATTCTAAAACTTCCCATACTGAAAAATTTACTTGATTTTAATACCAAGGACTTCATTTCATATGATCTATGGGTAATCTTTTATGCAGTACATTATTGTTCAAGAACCGTAAATTGAAACTAAAGCTCAATGATGCTAAAAACAGAATTTACACCTCAATGCTACCGGAATAAAAAAGAACACAATAAGAGGAGAAGTATGCTCATAGGCGATACATTCCTAAATCGTTGTTTCTCCTCTTTTCAACGGATGGAACAGCAGCAATGAAACCTCTAATAAAAATAATGATCATACAGTAGTTTTTATACCTCAAATGAAAGTAACGAAAACATCACAGTGCTACCATGTTGAATCCATCATGTGTGCCCTCAGGGAATTTGACAAATTTGATATCAAACAGTGTAATACGTTGCAGGGGTTTCCCAAGTGACCTTTATTTTAATTGCGTTGCTGTATAAACGCATTTAAACTATACACTTACGACGATAATGATCTCTGATTGAGCCCTTAAGAGAATAACCTGTCAGATGCTGTGTAACTTTTGGACTTATCGGACCAGAAAATGAGTGTATCATTTATAACACTTCCTACTGGACCAGTCAATGTACGGACCATTAGACTAGACAGCAGCCAACACCGTGTTGCCCCTGTCAGGAATCGTGACGAATTTTTAATGATGGGTCGTCATCTTAACTTTCCCCGGCACAATTTATGAAAATACCGTCTTGACACGATAGAAAAGGATGTTACTGATAGAACTGACGTTGCTTACAGGACGCAAGTACTTGTTTCGCAACCGTTTATTTGCAACTGTAAACAGGAAAGATTTGCTGAACCTGTTATGTGTTTATAAAATAATGTGGCAAGGATAAATTAAGACTTTAAAATAGACTGTTTTGCGATTATGTATGAACAAAGTGATTCACAGTGGCTTGATGTTCCTTTGTGTATTCAAGTGAGGTTTTCTGAATAATATCTATTGACATGAAAAGCTGAACTTGGGATCTGTACGACGATAAGAAGCAAAATAACTTGGGTGTCTACTTAAACGAGTATTTGTGACTAGTAATTTGGAGATGAAATTCAGTAGTACGGAAATCATCGAAAAAAATTAATAATTCATTACATTATTTACAAAAATTGTGTGTTTTTTACCAATACTTCAACATACTAGCAATTATAATTCGTATGATAACAGTGCATGTGTCTTTAATGCCTAGCTATTTATGTACCTAATGTTTTATCTTTTTATGAAAACCATTCCTGACATTAACATCTTATTCCTCAAGTCATAAGATGTGTGTTATATATATAAATCTAACTGAGCATTGAAATAAGAGGAAGCAGACATGAAGTAATTATTTTTCCGCCCTAATACCTAATAAATTGGAAGCATATATCTAATACTAAGAATTACCTTCGTGTGTTTATATATTTATTTATTTATATATATATTTATTTATTTATTTATTTATATGTTTCGTGTCACTTTCAAAAAAATTAGAGAGATCCAGAGCCTTATATACTCGAGTCCGTATCGTGGATACCGAGTTGGGCGAGGTATTGCCCTATGATTCGGGTACATTGTACCCGAATATGACACAAATTGCAGCGTCAATTGCAGCAGTAGAAAACTAAGTGTCTTAGTTTTCACTAGGAATGTTGTCATTAAAGAAATACTCAATTAAAACGTTTGTCCTTTGTAAATATATAAAACTAAATATATTGCATTGCGTTCTTATATGTAATTTCATTTGATATCTTTCCAACAGTATTTGCCATCATTTTTGATGGCATGGGTACTATTATCACAAAATCTCTGCCCTTATTTTTGACGGCTGGGTACACTAGTCTGTTAAGAAAACACTGAGGCTGTCAAATCTATCGGAGTACTGGACATTTATGCTCAACTCTAGGGATAATAAGAAATACCTAACCTTTATCAAATGGAAACAAGTTCGCTTTTCAGCATGAAGGCTTTAATTGTACCAAAGAATAGCAATTGCTTGAAATTATCGCCTGTTAATTGCGGAAAATCAGCTCTACGCCTGCCAGACACTGGACACCTAAAGTGTCTCGTGTTTCACTTTAATCTTCCATTTTCCTCTAAGTTTTGTATGGAAATAAAGTCCCTCACTTGCATAGAGGAACTCTGGTCTCTGAAACCATGTCAGGGCTAAGAAACCGAATTTCACTGTCGTTTTCTTTAAATTGGAGTTTTCTTCCCTTGCTATTTTAAAGCATGATTTAAAAAAATAACTTATAAACTAGAGCACAGGCTCAAATAAATGTTTTGTCGGAAACAATACACGTCATCATGTCTGTTTCTATTGTAGTTTCCATCATTTCCTGTCAAAAAATCTGAATCGGTTTACTTGGTTGTCTCACGAATTTTTAGCCATTATAGTTTGATAAAAATATTCTTATTCCTCTGAGTGTAAATTAATTATACAGTTTGCAGAGAAATATGTTTTCCCCATGCTGCTTTTTTTTAGAATAGTTGTTAGTGACACACAGAACTGGGATGTGATGCTTGGCATTAGCAATCAATTAACACTAAGAATCTACAATTAAAATTCCCTAGCTCCCTTTTATTAAAAACATTGAGTTAACTTTTATCAGTCTTTTAAAGTTGAACGTTCGATACCAAGTAATTGTCAATAAGGTAGTTCCATCGTTATCGTTTCCCTCCAGGGCTACCTAACGAATCATCACCTTACACGGCGCATAAATTACTAAAAATTTGATGCCAAATCTCTCGATTAATGTTTATGGAATTTATTCTAATTTTGAATGGTATTGAAATGAATCATTTTTACGGCCCGAGTGGAATATATTGTGGTACGATGGGCTGGCAATACAAATAAAAGTTGTCGTCTTAGTCAACTACGATCCCCTCGCTTTGTAAGCTCAGCATTGTTCACACAGCCTGGTCTGCCTTTATTCGGTTGTAAATAACTCTCTAAACTTATTTACTTAAGAAGGTAATCCTCCCAAACCGTCAACCCTTTCCAGTGAAAATAAACAGACGCAGCACGCAAGGTCCCGCGTTATCTCCTTATGTCGGTCGTGCCTCTGTCTCTCTTACATAATTAATGCGCAAGTTACAATACATTTTCCTTCCTTGGAAGCTTGAGGTCGCGAAAAAAACTTCAACCCTTCATCAGCTTAGGTTTTTTTTTCGTTTTATGGCATCTCAGAAGCGCCTGGGCTGCAGTTTGCATTGTTCTTAGAGAGGCTTTCCTCGGCTGAGAAACAAAGACTTTTCTTAGATAAATGTTCGGTGTGTCGGTGAACTCAACAGTGAAAGAAAAAAGCTGCTATTTACAGGAGCGTATTATTTCCCCTAAATGTATTCAAGACAAATAAGTACGTCTGTTCTAGCTGTAACATAACTGTCAGACTATCATGGAAGACTTCCTTTCAACGAAAATGTTAAACGGAAATCAGAAGTTAAGTAAGTTGATCGATAAGAAAGTGACAGAGAGGAACTGCTTTGTAACAGACATGATCTCTCTATAATATCTATTGGAAATGCGAATTGAAAAGTTAATCATGAAGAACTTAAAAAAATCGAGAAAACGATTGCACATTCGTTTCTTAAACAGCTTAAATAATGAAAGAAATAAGCACGGATTAATGAAATAAGATCTGACATACATACACTCAATACTTTTTCTTCATAATGTTTTGGGGCATCATTTACACTTGAAACAATATAATTTTCAGTGCCACTGATTCCTAAAGTATAAGAATAGTTTCCAAGGGAATATTATTCCGTTTTGCTAATAAAACTAATTGGCTAATTGTTAAAATAAAACTAATTGGCAGCCACAGAAAGGAGGGAAATCTGTTTTTCAGTTTATACTCTAAATCTCAACATAATTTTTTGAATCTGTTAAAGCATTAGATATTGGGACAACCGAAAACTTTCTTTATGATATTTTTATGATATTTGTGTGCTCCTCTAAGTAAGATTATATTTTTCGGCAGTGATGGTATGGGTGAGTCATCATGAAGTGGGATAGTTTTTAAAAGTCATCTCCTGGACGGAATTCATCATCGAAAATACCGAGATGATGATCTGAGGTGATGTTGTTAGCATGAGTAGTAATGTGTCACTCACAATGAGATGATAAATCTTTGTGTGAACTTTATACAAGTTATTTTCATATGACGTCAAGGATAGATTTTTACAAGGGATCTCTAAAAATTTTTGTCAGTATGTTTTTTTTTCGAAATATTGATGGCATACAAGTTTCATGTCCACATATTTCCGTCGAAGTACTTAAGGTACTTCGCTGGTGTAGACAAAAAGTTCTTGCTTAGCATAAACGATCTAATATGTTTTTAACTGAATATTATTATTTTCTATACGTTTTCAGACGCCCATTAAATCGAAACATCATTTTCCAGCTTTGATTTACTATAAATTTTAAAAATTCTAACTTGTGCATTGGCTGTTTGGTCAATCGATGCCACTATTTTCTTTAGGCTTGTGGTTAATGGTGCAATTCTAAATGCTGAATAGTTGAGTGTAATTATTTGACACAGCTGTGAACCTACCTAATATTTCTCCACCTGAACGAGCTCTTAAACGTTGGCCACTTTAAGAAGTTTATAACGAAGCTTTATACTACAGGTCTCTGTAACGTAACACAGATAGCACTTTACTGGCCTTTGCAACGTAACGCAGCTAGCACTTTACTGGTCTTTGCAACGTAACGCAGCTAGCACCTTACTGGCCTCTGCAACGTAACGCCGCTAGCACTTTACTGGCCTCTGCAACGTAACGCAGCTAGCACTTTACTGGCCTCTGCAACGTAACGCAGCTAGCACTTTACTGGCCTCTGTAACGTAACGCAGCTAGCACTTTACTGGCCTTTGCAACGTAACGCAGCTAGCACTTTACTGGCCTCTGCAACGTAACACAACCAGCTCTTTACGAGGCGGTCAGACTAACGTAGTTTGGACCACTGTCCTTTCTGAAGTACATAGAAATCATTTATATCAGTCATATATTCTAAATATTACGATCAAAATTAAGTAAAATTGCCTAACAAACCACGAGAATTGAGTGACAAGTTACACAATATTTCGTTCAACGGAAAAATAATTTGGTCGCTGTAGGGTTACTAAACAGTGACTTACATTATACAACGCTACTGACCTTATTGTAGAAGACCAACAGAAGAACTGACACAGAATTTTAGTTCACGTTGGTAAACTGAACAGCGGGAGCGTTATGCCAACCGTATGTATCACCCAGAGGATAATACATACTGTAGCGCCCAGTCTGTGGACATCACCCAGAGGTTTCCCCAGTGTACAATGGACAACACCCAGAGATTTCCCCAGTGTGTGATGGACATCACCCAGAGGGGCCTCCAGTGTGTAATGGACATCACCCAGAGGGGTCTCCAGTGTGTGATGGACATCACCCAGAGGGGTCTCCATGTGTGATGGACATCACCCAGAGGGGCCTCCAGTGTGTGATGGACATCACCCAGAAGGGTCAGACCGCTTGGTCTACACAAGACATGAGGGAGGTCTGATCTCAATGCAGGATGTAGCGCAACAAAAGAAGCTTAATTAAAGCACCATCACACCAGGCAAGGAGAAGAAGAGAAAACCAGGCTTCCCCTCGTCATGGGAAGATCAGCGTCACACCAGAGGGTCTTAGGAACATTTGACTTCCTTTCCTAGCAACTAATTCACTGAAGTTAGTAGTATTTATTTCACTGAAGTTAGACGTATTTATTTCACTGAAGTTAGCAGTATTTATTTCACTATAGTTAGTAGTATTTAATTCACTGAAATTAGTCGTGTTTCACATTTATTTCACTGAAATTACTAGTATTTAATACACTAAAGTTAGTAGTATTCAATTCACAGAAGTTCGTACCAAGTTTTAATAACAGGAAAAACTAACCTTCAGGTTGGTGGAGATGGAATTGAAATTTAAAAAGATGTACAATTTTATCTTACGGCCCCAATTTAATCTAAATTTTGTCGATTCAATTTTAACATCGTTTTAACTATTTACTGTTAGCTCGGCTTGTATAAACTTCTTTGATGTTTTGAAGAAAATTATGCCTAGTTGAGTATGTAACGACGCTTTTCTTTCATTTTACAATACTTCTCTTTCATTTAACGATACTTTTCTTTCATTTTACAATACTTCTCTTTCAATCAACGATGCTTCTCTTTCATTTAACGATGCTTCTCTTTCATTTAACGATGCTTCTCCTTCATTTAACGATGCTTCTCTTTCATTTAACGATGCTTCTCTTTCATTCAACGATGCTTCTCTTTCATCTAACGATGCTTCTCTTTCATCTAACGATGCTTCTCTTTCATTTAACGATGCTTCTCTTTCATTCAACGATGCTTCTCTTTCATCTAACGATACTTCTCTTTCATCTAACGATACTTCTCGAAGAATCGTGGAGGGGATCGAACCCTGGATTCTAGAGTTGCTGTATGGGCATACCTGCGTCTTCACCACATTAGGTGATAAGGGAAACCTTGACTACTGAATGCAACCTCGTTACATGTCATAATAAACAATCTTCCAAGACGCTCTGTAACTTTAATACACGTTGAGTTTTCCTGCGTTCAATTGTTGCAAGGACATTGAAAAAGAGAATACTATACCTAGTTTTTACATTCACATGCTCGATTGCTAACAATATCGATCACATTTTTAAAAGAAAATGTATTTTTGACGCAAACTGGAAACTTCATTTTAATTAGTATTGAAATATACTGAATACAAACCTAATCTAATCACAAACATCACACTTTGCGTCTTCTTTATGAGCTTGTGACCACTTTTGAGAGTGTAGCGTCGTCTCAATAAATCACAATGGTCAGAGCCCAAACTCTGTTCGTAATTTTTCGAATTTTTCAGGAAATAATTAAACCGTAACGATTTACAGGTTGAATTTAATACCTAAAACCGTTTTCCTGTCCTAATCATGAAAGGCATAATATTGTTTCTTGGCGTTATTTCATAAACTGATACCTAAAACGGTATTGTGTCCCATTCATAAAATAAATAATGTTACTTGCACTGTTTAGTTCTCGATGAGTAGCGTTCACTAGGCCCCTAACTAGAACTATTGACTATACCCTGGTTCTCAGGTGAGTTTGTGTTGCCGTTGATGAGCTTCAAATACATCCAGCGTGGAATTAATTGATGGAATTAATTGGCCTGGAGAGAGAACAAGTTCATTATGTGTCCTCGGCATGAAAACACGTGTAGACCCGCGCAGTGGGAGCCGCAGACTGGTTTTCAAGTTCCAGAGGACACCGGCTGTTCAGCTGTAAGTGTTCCTGGTTCCAGAGGACACCGGCTGTTCAGATGAGAGTGTTACTGGTTCCAGAGGACACCGGCTGTTCAGATGAGAGTGTTCCTGGTTCCAGAGGACACCGGCTGTTCAGATGAAAGTGTTCCTGGTTCCAGAGGACACCGGCTGTTCAGATGAGAGTGTTCCTGGTTCCAGAGGACACCAGCTGTTCAGCTGTAAGTGTTCCTGGTTCCAGAGGACACCAGCTGTTCAGCTGTAAGTGTTCCAAGTTTCAGAGAACACCAGCTGTTCAGCTGTAAGTGTTCCTGGATCCATAGGATACCGGCTGTTCAGCTGTATGTGCATACTATAAATATTTCTCCTAGTACTTGCTGAGCATTCCGTCTAGAACTGTAAGCCACGAATCTAAACTACCAGTTTGAACACTAAGTATATACCGGAGGAATATGTTATTGGTATACGGTAGCATGAGACTGGTTTTCTACCTGCAGAGTCGGAGGCATGTAGCATACAGCAGCAAATTACAGGCAGCCGAGCTCCCCTCTAACGCACCTTAAATAGTCAGTTGCAAGCTGTTCTGTAATTGTGAACAGTGAGGCTGCCAGCATCCAAACAGCGTGTGTTGACCAGCACAAATTTCATGAACTGTTGCATCGAAATGTGAATACTTTGCTTGAGAGACGGTGGTTTTCCAGTGTTACCCAACAATTTATTGACATAGAAGTAATTATGCAAACATTGTCATAATCCTGACTTGAATTTGAGCTAAGATTATACTCAATTATCTTAAGAACGAATTCCCATTGATTGTCGTGTCCTGTCTAGTACTGTTTTGTATGAGTTACGATGTGCAAGAAGCTTACAGTGTAAATGATTTCTTTCGTTTTCGAACTGTAACTAACAATATACTGAACTACTACCTCACGGTGAAGACATCGTGATGATCAGGCCATTCACATGAGGAAGGCCTCCACTTGCTTTAGATGATGAATTCGAGGATTTTCAATTCGTCTTTGACCGTCGCTCATGCAAAGTGATGCACTGGCTTCAGGTAGCACGTACCACGTCCTCTATTAATTTTGAGAACTCGTCGTTTTTGTAATTTTAACACAAATTAAAATTTAGCTGGGAGAATTCCAAAGCCAGTAAATTTCTTTTGACGCTTCTTTCCCAAGCAAAAATTCCCAGTCAAAGTGTAGTAATATTTGGAAAAGCTTTATTTAGTTGTTTGCTTTATGAGGACACATTTCAACAGAGGGAACGTATTTTTAATCCCAGTTGATTAGTGCACATGTCACTAAGTATTGTATGTCTAATACCCTCGCACAGTTAACCCTTTTAAATCAGCGATGAAAAAATTGGAAGTTTCATTTATTGAGAATAATACTCGATTCAAGCATTATTCTTGATTTTCATTATAGGCTGCGTTCTTGATTTAGGTGGAAAAGGCCTTGGAGCATTATTTTATCATTCACTAAATGCTTAGAGGCCAAAAAAATAATGTAATGGACCCAAACTTGATGTTAACCACATTACACTCACAGAAACACAATTGACAACAAACAGTGCTTCTTTATTTTCATGCTTTTAGTTATGCATGGAAGCTCAAATTTTCGCCCTATTAGTCTCACATAAAAACTGCGGCCAAATTCAGCACACGTAGTTATTTCCGTGCAATATTGGAAAAATAGTTCAGTTGCTAAGAAATAACTTACATCACTGATATCAAAAGACTAAGAGTGTCTATCTTTTCTCAAACATTAATTTTCTTAAAGACAAGTTTAGGAGGTAATTTTTTAATTAAATGTTGTACCTGTCAGTAGAAACTAATATCAGTTACAGACTTCCAGCAGAACGGAAGTCAAATACATCTCACACTCTTTGAAGGCTGCACAAAGACATAAAATATGCGTCTAGTAACATATCGAAAATTTATTACATGAGTAATAAATGCATGTAATATGGCGTGATGCCCGGAGACGAGGGGAGCAGGAGTTCTCCTTTAATTCCAAGGCACTTCTGTGTAAATGTGTGGGTTTTATTTTTCTCTTTGTGTTCGCACGTAAACATACAAACTGGAAAGCTGAGGTTGTGTGCATGTGAGACCTGAAACTTTCTTCAAATGCAAAAGACCATTTTGTGAATATAGAGAAAAATATGCAAGAATTATATTCTTAGTTTGGTCGACTGGTGAGCGAATCCGCTTGCGAGCGGGAAGACCCGGGTTCGAATCCCGCTGCCGATATGGTTGACGCGGCTAGAAATACGACATGGGACTTGGGTAACCGAATAATCATCGAAGTGATCATTCGACCCAAGAATGGGCCAGAAGGTTCGTTCCTATAGCCTCATTCTATTCTATTCTATTCTTCATAAGTACGATGAGCGTATAATTCATTGAAAGAAACGTGTAGTGTGCGTACGTGCTTCTAAATGTGCTACACAATTAACACCAGAAGAAAGTTCCTTTAACCTCTTCTTAAAAAAGAGTTAGTCAAGTATTAACACGACGTGAGAGGGGTAATAATGTGTAGTGTAGAAATTATGTAAGAAACTTTTTCCTGTGAATGCGGTAGTGTCTCACCAGGCACAGCAACGACCGCTGCCGGTCAACGAGAAAATAAAGCACCATCAAGCGTGACGGATCTCCTGGTCTCGATAGAGGGTCTCACGCTGCTCCCTCGGCGGGCAAAGAAAGAAAAAAGGAAAGACTTACTTAATTCAACGACGTTATTGAAAAATTCCGCGTGTCTGCGCGGTGGCTCGGACTTATAGTTATGGGCAGCATATTACCATATGTTCGTCATCATAGGCAACCACACTGGTACCTCACTCACAGGATAGAAACGTCAATTAGGCCGAGCCAGACCGGGCGATCACGGTCTAAGGATGTATAGACCGGCATCCAGACCCCTGCAGAGAAGCATGAATCATGCATGTCTATTTCTGGACTGTTTTTAATGACACAATCTTGCTCATTATCTTCAATCGTCTCTTAATGACTAAATATTTGCTCGAATGTTGTTCTTTGAACTTCTACAGTATGAATGGCTTGATTTTGTTACTATATGGATTTGCTTACTATATACTATATCACTGACATGCAGTACTAATATTTTGGTTTCGAAAGTTAAATAATAATAATTATTATTAAACTATTTCATATCATTCTTTACCCTTTTTGCTCAATATGTACAGTGATGTTAGTCTCACAACACATGTGTTTCAACAAGACCAATAATCATTTTTAAAATTTCCACATTCAACGTTTCAAATATATTTTTAAAGAGAAACCTTCACCTACCACAAGGTTATATCAACCTCCACCAAGTATCTCAAGTTGATACTTCGTCGTACTTCATTTTATTTTTAAATTACAGGCTTATTCTTCTTTAATTTCTTCAATTTACATGTACGCAACAATGGTCGTGGTTTACATTCAAAGTACCTATTACATAACAATCATTTATCATTTTTGGCCACTCGTGTGGAAGGTATTTCAATTAATTGCCCAAACCTGAATTATTAGAGCATTAAAGTCTCAATTAATTGTGATAATAACTTACACGGTTATTTGACGTCTGCCTCTCCGTTTCTTAAACGATCGAGTAATTGATACTTTGCTCTCCATCCCTTGATGTAAAGGAAGCCTCAAGCCAGCGTAATATTATATCTTCTGGACGTAGCAATCGTTGATGCACATGTGTTTTTCAAGCAACTGTCGTGCTCTGTGGTCACGATAATTGTTGTCTAATCGAAATTTACTGAGCACAACAAAGCTAGCTGAAAATGATAGCTGAAAATGTGCTTCTGTAAGATGCCCGTATGAAACCACAGATTGATTCGTATACTTGCATCGTAGGAGCCTAAGCTAAAACTCCTAAGATTCTCAAAAAGTTGTACACTACAAGTAAACTAATTAGTTAAAGTCTGATCACAAGGAACTCTACACTGCAGGTCAACTAATTAACTAAAGTGTGATCAGTGTTGTGTTACCGTCAACGAAGACAGAAGTGCAGAGATGAAGTTCTCTTTCTTGTCAGCAATTTATTAGTAAAAATGGCTTGTTTATACATGTTGACTGGTACGTTCCAGCTTGTATTAGGCTCACGCTGGTTTATAGTTGACTGTATACTCACACGTGAACACACTCAAGCTCAAATGAAAATCGTCATTTCCATAGCTTTCTCTGAATAATCTTTTGGTGCTTCGTTGTTTACTGTGGCTAGTTTGGTGTTTAGTTGCTGCTACACAATGTTGGTCACTGCAACTCACTCTGAATGTTAGATGAAGCAACATTCATCAGTCCATCTCACGTTTAAGAAGAAGAAAAGGTTTGGCAAATTCAAGGTTTTTGAAGATTGTGTTGGAACATGAAATTTTTTCTGATCCATTCGTTCAGAAATAAGAGGTAAATGTATTTAATGTCGTTACGGTGATGCATAGCAAACATTTTCTGAAATTATTTCTAAAGCTGTCATAGCAAGTAACTCCAAACACGTGAACAAAGTTAGTGTTGTATTAAAATTGCGAAATAATGGTTTGAATGATTGCTAATACCCTCATTTAATATAACTTTAAAAATTGTAACATAGAAAATATAATTGTCAAAAAACGTATAATGAACGCAGAAAATAAGGTGTAAAAAATATGTTTACTGCTCTTGTTAGAGATCACATTCTTGGTTCAAGAAAGTCATACCAAGTGTCAGCCTGTTTACATAGATATTACGGAATTTAGAACTAGAATAAACTCCACTTACATCACTGAAAGATTCAGGCACTGCTGAAGTGGGGTTCACCATTAAATTATCAGCTTTGCAAAAGAAGATAATTCTTCTGCCATCTAACTTTTGCAGGAGCAAGGTTAAATACACGTCACCCGCCCATAAAAATTATTAGAAAATGTATTAGTTTGTATTCACAGGGAGGCTGAGAAAATTTAGGCGCAGTGTGAAGTCTCTTCGAAGTCAATGCAACTCAAGTCGCCCTCCTCTCTGCCCTACCAATCGAACGTCATTTATTTCCTTAAACTGTCATTTTCACTGCCACTAGGCTTCAATTTTCGGCAGTACCTGCTGCAGCTAAACCTTAAGTCCTCTGCCTGGTAACTTAAGATTCCGTCGAGGCTGGAGTTTCATTAGCATCTAAACTCACTTTGACCTCTGCTTACCTCTGTTCGACAGCCACGATGTAGTAAATTCAATGGAAATAATTCACCTCCAGGTATCTCTTTTGGAGCACGAAGAGTGTCGTGCCTCCTGTACGCACAACAAATGTCCAAGCACCGGCTGCTGAACGTACTCAGTGAAGGGTCACAAAAGTAAATAATTCGCGCTTGAATTTTAGTTTGTATTTTCAAAGATTTTCGTAAATTAGGATAAAATGAACACGTTTACATTTGCAACTAATGGGTAAGACGAGACGGGCTGCATTGGGTCCAATATTACAAGTCAGATTGCGTTCGTTATGAAATATTAGTATTTCCGATTAACCTGATCGCATTTTTACAATTTTACATCAAGAGATCCTATGTAGTTATTTTTTTAAAAATCGATCATATTTTCCAATGGATAATTCAATTCTGTAAAATAAGTTCAGAGCGTTTCTATGTTTAAAGCAAACAAAACATAAATTCTTAAAAGAACGTGCCCCCAACACGCTAGATGCACTCACGATTTTTTCAAACGAGTAAGGAACTAAACTACCTTTATCCATGATCAAAGGACATTAATTATAAATTTTTAATCATGGCCTGTTAGACGAGATCACAAAATATGCAAACGAGTTATGTGTCAAGTCAAAGTACAACTCATTCTACATATTTAAGATCATGGAAACTTGGAAACCTTCCTTGCGTCTACCGCAGCAGCAGCCAACATCAGCCAACATCAGTCAACATCATCTATTAATTAACAGTCAACATCACCCAACATCAGCCAACATCAGTCAACATCAGCTAATATAAGCCAACATCAGTCAACATCTGCCCAAATCAGTCTACATCAACTGTTTGTAGAATTATGGTGTTGGAATCATACTGAGGAGGATAATTGCAACAAAGAAAAATGACATAAGCGTGGCTGTGCGTGATGCGTGGCTGAGTGCGTGATGCGTGGCTGTGTGCGTGATGCGTGGCTGTGTGCGTGATGCGTGGCTGTGTGCGTGACGCGTGGCTGTGTGCGTGATCGTTCTACTATGGTCATTTAACGTGCGATAAGATGTACAATGTTAAATAAAGAAATTGCAGTTGCAGTACAAGCAAAACTAACCGTGAAAGCTTTTACAAATACGTAAATGATGGATGACTAAAAAGAGATACCACTGATCGACTGTGGTGGATCAACTCAAACAGGCAACAAAAACAAAGCCAGAATTTTAAACACATACTTTATTTCTGTGTTCACTGTCAAAGACTTGACTGAAATGCAACAACCTCACGAATTAAGCCAACAAAAAAATCTTGAGAGACTGCATACCCAGAGAAATCCAATTCAGCCTTCTAAACTCAAATAAATCAACAAAACCCGACAACCTTTCTCCCCAAACACTTAAAGAAATGGCCGAAATAATTAGCGAACAATCAGCAAACATCTTCAATCGATCGCTCGAAACTGTAATTGTTCAGAAGGATTGAAGGATTGGAAGCAGACTAATGTCACTCCTATTTTCAAAAAGGGGCAAACAAGCTCCCAATAACTGCCATCCAATAAGTCTCACATCTGTCATCGGTAAAACAATAGAAAGATTACTCAATTTTCGAATGACAAAACACCTTCAAGCCCAAAACCTGATTGCTGACATCCATCCCAGATTCAGAAAACACTCCTTATTTGGAAAAATCAACTGCATATACAACTAAACAAAATCCGTCGACCTTGTATGCCTCAACTTTCTAAAGTCTTTGATAGAGTTCCCCACAAAAGCCTAATGACCAAAGTGGAAGAGCATGGAATGCAAGGCAACTACTATCAATAGATACGAAACTCGCTCACTGGTCGCACTTAGCGAGTGAAGATTCATGATCAAGCCAGTAGTATGACGCATGTAACATCAAGGGTTCCCCAAAAAAGCGTTTTAGGCTCGTTCTTCTTCATCACTTACATCAACAACCTGGAAATCGGAATCATTAGTGAAATCAACAAGTTCCCCAATGACACGAAACTTTGTCACAGAGCGTTCACCGAAAGAGACAGAGTAACTATTCAATCAGACCTCAATCGCCTACTACAATGGATCGAAACCTGTCAAATGAGTATCAACATTTATAAATGTTCAGTAATGCACGTTGATGTAAATAACCTACATTTCTAACATGATAAATGACACACCTTTTGAAGCAGGCCAGTAACCTATCATCTTTTCTGAAAATCTTAAAGATGACAAACAAGAGGGAAAAAGTGTCAGAAATGCGAGCCGGATCCTTGGTTACATTGCAAAAAAACTTTGTATACAAATCAAAGAACAAAATACTACCGCTCTATAAATTAATGTTTATATTCCTTACTGAAATGTCTGTGAGTGATTGAGATGCATGTGCGTGGTTGATACCTTAACACGTTGCCTGCGATTGCCTAGCTGGTGCAAATCTTTACTTTGTACACACAGTCACTAGAAAGCCTTGAAAAAATTATAGAACCTAACCTGAGCGACCCACCGGCGGGTCGTATCGCACTCAACGTGTTAAGTTCATACTCATGGGACTTGGGTAACAACTCAAGATTTAACTAAACGGCTAGTTCCTTTTTGCCATACTGTATTCTATTATATTCTACTACTACGAGTAAAATAAATGGCGCTAGATTTTTGCAACACGAATTAAGTGCAGTCATACGCACTAATAAATTTTGATGGAACTTCAAAAACGAGAAAACAAAGAAAATGTTAATAAAATGAAACATTTCAATGTTTTTGAATATTTGACAGGCGGTCTAAACACGAATTCTGTAACAAAATTTACTACCAAGTAGAACTCATGATGGGCGTGGCCTGTACAACATTTCCAAGTAAAGTAGCTTAATTTTCGTATTATTCTTGAAATAGAAAGATTTCAAAAATGTGATAAAAGTGTTTGTGATAAAAATGAAAGGTACGGCTCTGCTTCGAGCAACTCATGCCAGAATGAGTAGAACAATCGCCGTCTGGAAGCACTTCCGACCATCAAACCAGCGACCAAACTCCGTATGCCGAGCAGCAGGCCGGCGAGGACCTCATTATTGGCCCCTATATGTATGATAAACAAAGGTCAATAAATATCGGAGAGTTATGAAGGTAGTGAGAGAGGAGGGGGAGAGTAGCGAGGTAATAGCTCCCAGCAGGATATGCGGCAGCGTGATGACTTGGACCAGCCTCTTCGACAGCTCATTGAGTGGGTCAGCGAGGGGTGAACTCGACCGGACTTTTTAAGATTCAAGTTTCTTATTGATGAATAGGTTTAAAATTCACAGGCTGTACTTTTTGGTAGTGTTAGTCAAGTTTAGTTGAAGTTGTTCACTGAAGAGTCACGAGAGTATTTTCAATGAACTCTGTTATATAATAGTGTTGATTGGAAAATACTCTTTATATATAAACACTCAAAGTAATGAAGAAGGGCAGTACTTTCCACGAAATAATGGTTTCTGGTAAATTGATTCATGAATCTTATTCATTAACTTACGAAGGCCATTAGTAGTCACTTGAATAATTCATGAGGGATGCCGAGTTTTCTTGACTAGAAATACCGAGTTTTATTGAACATATTCGCAAAAAATATGCAAAACAGTTTTCAATACATATAGCAAGTTTTATTTCATAATTAAAACTTTATCGAAGCTTTGGTTAGAGCTAACGTCAAACATATAATTGAGACGGCATGATTCTGCTGGCCAGGTCAATTTGGAGACCCAATTTAATTCAAATACCATTCGAAAATTCCCACAATCAAGCATCAGTTGAGCCGCAAAACTGATTTCCTTCACCGACCGATCATCCGAAAAGTTATTTTGAGGTCTACTGAATTTTTCAAGTGAATCCTTCCCACTGAATCCAGACTTTTCTGTGTCTACAGGGAGGTACAAATAAGGTCGTCACGCTGACTGATCGTGCGACTGAACTTGAGAAAAGATACCTCGAATTTCCAGTACTACACGCAGGTAGGCTTGCCTTATGTGTTCATGTACTATATTCTTGTGAGAGTACCTACTATCTACTCATGTGTTCATGTACTATATTCTTGTGAGAGTACCTACTATCTACTCATGTGTTCATGTACTATATTCTTGTGAGAGTACCTACTATCTACTCATGTGTTCATGTACTATATTCTTGTGAGAGTGCCTACTATCTACTCGTGCATTCATGTACAATATATTCTTATGAGTACCTACTACCTACTTCACGTACTATATTCTTGTGAGAACACCTACTCATGTACTATCAGACTAATAAAGTTGTCTATGTACTGACTGTACCGGAATCAGCTTCAGTACTGTTGAAGCTCAATATTAAGTCAATACATCGTTAGTTATCGGTGATAGGTCCAGAAGGCGATATGAGTACATGCAGGAACTGGCGAATTTCTTTGAGGTTGCGGTGGCATCAAATGAGATTTCTGAATGCCTGGCTGTCGATCATGCGTGATAGTACTGTGACCTGTTACTTATGATGGATGATTAAAACAATCATTCATGATAATTTCGTTATCAGTCACGCATTATGTTATCGTGGTCAGTCATAGTATGATCTATGCCGTAAAACTTGGAGACTTTATGGGAGTTAAAAAGAATTTAAATGATGAAACTCAAGAAAAATAATCCAGACGTGCTTGCTAAACTACATAGACAATTACTAAGATGACTGGAGACAGAAAAAGGAAAAATTTAAAGTTGCAGAATTGTAATTGTTATGAAAAATGAGCAGGACTTCACTGTTCATCTCTTGCTTTCACCGGGGACGACAACTTTATGCCTTAAAGAGGGGTAACACACCATTAATTTACTTATTAATTGTTTCCTAAAACATTGAACATCAAGTTATTCCCACAACTTCACGAGTACTTAAAAAGGTTGTTGAAATATCTTGAACTTTCTCGCAAAAATACTTCATGAACTGTTCACAGTTAGGTTCGTTTATGAAAGAGTAGGGCCTCATGTTTCCTATCAAAATTGCCTAACTTAGCTCGTAAACACAGAAAAAATACGGAATTTTTGTAATGCTTTTTAAGACTTTCACGGTAGAAGCTGATTTTTAAAATTGGGTTAAATTGAAGTGTGCCACTTCAGATTCAGTACACCGTACTGTACTTCGATAGGGGCTAAAATGATTTTCTACTCTATACAAACATTGCTGCCTCACGCAGCATGTTTCTTGTAGATAAACAAGTTCTCATTTTGAAGTCTAAACCTCAGTATTGTTGCTCTGTAAGAGTCTTTCAAAATGTGGTCATTCTCACTCTCTCTAATATCCACATCGAGTAGTTTCTTATGAAAGCACAGGCTTCTTTTTTCTAGCTTAGAATCGTCATTGCGACTGCTTTGTCAAATTAGTTTTTCAATTTTTCAATACTTTCGAAGATTTCTGAAGTGGCCAATAGCTTTTAGCTCAATTTTCCAGATACACTTCACAAATGCAATAAATAACTGACAATTGATGATCAATAACTCATCCACAGGCTTACGATACTTAGCATTGTCTTCGACAGATCACTTTGAAAATTTATTCTCAAAGTTGATCAATTGAGTTCTGTGATAATCTGTATGTTTATTTTGAGTGCGTCTTGTCCCTGCATTGTGGTCATAAATCCCAGGAAATAGATGACATTTCTGAACGACCAGTGTTCTCATACGCAGACTAGCAATATTCTGACCGGGCTTAAAAACAAATTGTATTTTGCATCAAAATGATCGAAGAGTTATAAATCACGACGCCCGATTATCGGCCTATGGTGCTTCTTAACAGACGTTTATAGGCAGACAAATTTCGATTCTCATGCAAAAGATACAGTCATCGTTTGGGGGGATTAGGATCAAAATCCTTGCAGAAGAAGCTTATGTTCAGGAATGCATTACCGTATTTATAGAGAGGATTGAAGTAGGCACGATTGTAGTATTGATGGCCGGCTTGGAACAATATATGCTGTGGTTGTTGGTGGGGTTAATAATTATGGCTTGGGGCGCTATGGGGCGGTTCTCAGTGGCTTTAATGAGGCAGAAGGCAGGCAAGTTAATGAGGTGATAGCTTAGTGAGACTTGCTGTCTTATGAGCGCATGCGCAGCGTGAGCTGTGCACTGCAACACATTGTGATGGACACACGCTTCACAAACTTAGAATCAGATGAACCAAAGGTTAACAAAGTTTAACGTGATGGACTGACCCTTCAAAAAGTTAAAACATGAGAGCAAGATGCTTCATATAGTAACAAAGTGATGGACACACACTTCACGAAGTTTCAACGTGATGGACAGGTGCTTCACAGAGGACAAAGTGATGGACACACGCTTCTCGAAGTTTCAACGTGATGGACAGGTGCTTCACAGAGGACAAAGTGATGGACACACGCTTCACGAAGTTTGAACGTGATGGACGGATGCTTGAGAAAGTTTGAATGTGATGAACGAACGGTTGAAAAAGTTTGAACCTGAGGACAGAGGATTCAGAAAGTTTGAGTGCGATGCACGTAGGTAGTGACGGAGAACCGACTTCTAGATGCAGCAGGTAAAACGGACGTAATGAAATACGGCCTAAATGAGGAGAAGAGAGAAGAACGGACGAATAGTGGGTTTCCTAACGGACTGAGGGAAGCACATACATATATTCTGAGCTACAGTTTCAGTACGAGCAATAGTTTCGACTTCACGTTCAAATTGTGACGTGCAAACAAAACTGAGATGCATGTGAAAACGTTTAATGACTGTTGTATTCTTTCAGATAGCTTGATGATAACAGCACATCAAGAGGCAGGTGCGAATGTAAATGAACTGAAAATTCATTGATAAATAATGTAAAAGACGGATAAAAATGCTAAATGAGTATGACAAAGTACATCAATGAAGATTCAGAGCTGCTCATCAAATGACGACGTACTAAGATGTTCTCAATGATTGGGTGCCTACACACGCCCACTCCAACGTAAGATTTGTTGTCAATCAGAAAGACTCAGCTTTACCTTCTCATGGAAACACACAAATTAAGGTTCCTACCTACTGATTTCGACAAACTTCAAGTTTGGTTTGATGATTCCGGGTTTCTTGCAAGAATTTTGAAAATGAATGAATGAATGAATAGGTCCAGAAGGTAATATGAGTACAAGCATGAATGGGCGAATTTATTCGAGGTTGCAGTGGCTGTAAATAACATTTCTGAGTGTCTAGCTGTCGATCATGCATGAAAGTACTGTTGCAAATAACAATATTCAATTTAATTGAGAATTAAGACGATGGTGCATTAAGAATTGTCATGGGTGGAAACGTTAATTAAAGAACGCGAATAAAGCGTCAACTACTCAATAGTTTTTGAAGACATGATCAAGTTGTCTCGAATTGCTAATAAGTACCTCAAAGTCAAGGGAAGGTCATACGAATGAAAGTTTTTAATGTAATAATAAGCTACTTTTAACTGGTGAAGTCAAGCCACACCTTGTACGCGTCCACTGGCTTCCTTAGCGCTCGAGCTCCCTATAGTTAAGATGAGCTGCTCTAATTAAAACTAACTCAATATTTCCGCTTGCTGTGGGCTAATTGAAGGAGAGGCAACATAGTCAGTTAGTAGGACACAAAAGAAAAAAGACGTAGTCAAATAATTGGACGTAAAATAGAAAAGAACATAAACTAATGGGCACAATTAGGGAGTATTTTCGAGCTAAGGTTACTTGTCTGATATTTTTATATGTATGCTAATAATAAATATATAATATAGGATAGCAACTTGACCTATACTATATTTCTTAATTTAAGTGAGTAAACTATCACAAAAATTAACTGAAAAAAAACATTTTAAAGTGAACATCACCGAATAATGAAGTAGGATATTTTATATGGTCAGAAATAAAATTTAATAAAGTGCTTAATAAGCTTACAATTTGCTATAAAATCCTTGTACTTTGAAACGCTGTGTCATCGCACGAAACAAGCCTTACAAACCTTGAGTCGCTGTTGCTTAGCTCTTATTTTGTCTTACACCGTTGAAAAGTTCTACTTAGTAAATTTCAAAGTTTTAGATGAGTAGAGTGAGCCATCACAGGCAAGATAAACAAATTATTGGGTTCAAGTTCTTCAAATACAGAGACCGATTTTTCAAGACGATATGATCGAGAAAATCTACGGTGCTTTTTGGCATTCTGTTAGCTTGTGCGCAGGTGATCATAGTAGGTGATTACTTTCGGTAGATCTTAAGCTGATCCGTGAAGTAGCTATTATCCACACAGAACCGCAGCTTCTAAGACACGTTTTCAGTATATTTTTTATTCTTACACGAATGTAACGCAAACGCTGTAGGTGGCACAGACGATGGCTGATCGAGAGGTTTAGCAGTGCCCAAATTGTGGGAGCTTCGAAGATTTTTGAGATCATAAAAAACATTAAAACTACTGCAAGCTTGACCGATTGAGAAAAGTTCTCACGAATAGAAAAAATACTTCACTGCCAATTGTGACCTGCATCTATGAAGTGCATTACTTTACGCTTGAGTATCAAGTCTTTCACAGTCATTACGCTTATTAGCTTGCAGTTCACGGAGACATTGAAAAGGATCTATACTTTACCTCGGGCATCTTCTTTTACTCGTTTCTGAGAACGCTAGATATTCAGGTGAAGTATCATACATTCAGCTAAACTCAAAACACTCTCCGTCAGGTGAGTCTGTCGTTTACTCTAGGAGATTTTGTGATGTGATCCGCTACGCATTTTTATGGGCCTAGTAATATCCCATTGATTTTCTCTCTATTTATAGAGTAATGTGATAATATTCAACGCGCACTTACATATATAAAGAACAAAGGAATGTTATATCAGTGACAGCAACACTTTTTATTCATATGAACCTACAGGTAATTGACGGGTTATTTCTGTCTAAAATTTTGGTATTTGCTGCCTCGAAAATTTCTGTCCCTCTGTTTGCCAGAGTTCAAAAAGAACAGATTCAAAATTCATCCTAACAATAAGCTATGATGGTGAAGAACGAATAAAGATTTCTTGCAACAAAGTAATTCACTTTCAACAGAATCTGAAACAAGGTTTAGAAAAATGTAAAAAGATAGCTATACCTGCAGATTAGAGTGTGCAGCTAAGTGTAGAATTAATAAAAGATATTGTAAATAATTGCAGCGAATTAACTAAGGTCAACGTCAGAAAACATAATTAAAATATATTCTCACGATAGTCCCACATGTTTTTGCTTCCCAAAGAGCTGCTTCCTTGATAGTTGTTACACGCATAAATTAAAAGTTGCTATAGTGATGTGAGGACGGAATACTAATAAAGCATAAAGAAAAATACGACTTTCATGCATTGCAATCTACATCGAGAATCAGTAGCTGTAAAGGTCAGGTTTCCCCATAAAAGCACAAATTACATATATGAGGAAGGAAATATTATGCTCGCTATACACACCTTGTCGAATCCATCACCACAAGTGCGCTAGTGTAATATAAACACCCACTGCAGAATATAAAACCGAGATAAAAGTGTAACAAAACTATTAGCAACATTTAAAATTTTTGTCGTATGATATCGAAGGTGCATCACCATGCTACTGGCAGACGCGAAGGTCTTCTCTGGATTATTTATACAAGCATTCGACATCGACATGAACATCACTCGTGCTTCAGAATGCCGTACTGTCCTCGCCAGTTGGTCGGATTAAAGCGCTAAGAACAGCGATAGGCCTCGACTTGTAAAGCCCAAAACTCACGGACCTTTTCTTTCCTGATAAAATTCAGTGTATTTTCAGCCTGTTGATCAGAAAGGCAATACGGAATGCGTGTATTGAAAGTAATTAAAGTATCACACAGCATGGCGCCTGCGCACTGACCTGTTGTAATCGACTTTCGATTACTAGACTCGGTGAGACTGACAGGATCCTCAGCAGACTCTGATACAGGCTCACGATTGCGGCTCTGCGATTGATGGCCGCAAATTGAACTTTATGTCGCTTTATTCTCTCCCACGATCCTGAATTGATTGATGCGTGATATACAGCATAATTTCTATGATAATGAAGCTCATTGCGCCTGTGCTTGTTCAATAAATGCTCTAGTGCTCGGTTGAGGTGCCCTCGTTCTGTGGTGACGCGTGAAAACGTTTTTAGAATTATCTCAATTAATTTTTCAAAAAAATTCAAGGCTCTGATTGGAAGAAAATTCAAAGTTAGATGTTGGTTTTAAACGAATACTTACTTATATGATCGAGTCCGAAAATTAACTTGAATGGATACCTGTTGCTTGATAAACTTTTAACCATTTTTTAATAATCATAATCGATACACCAGTGACTTATTTTCACAGAATTACCAAGCTTCTTAGGCTCGATTATGTCATGACTTACTGAATGAAAAACAAGGAAGTGATATATTGGTTTCATGTGTAAGGTTTCTAAGAATTTTGCGTTTGGGTTTATAATAAAACGGTCTTCCGTTTTAGCATCTCGAGCTGCTAACTCTGAACGAATTTTACGCTTCTTTATTTAATTTTTTCGTGAATAAGCATTTCACGAAAGTTATATCCTAAGGAAAGAGTTTTAGAACAATTCATTGGTCTTAAAATGACTTTGTTTGTTACCGATGTGTACGATAACATTGTTCCTCTGCATATACCAAACGACAGACATAAAACACACTATCCAATTCAGCTTCTTCGTATGAGAAGCAAAAAAATGAGCTTATTGATTCTCATGCTAGCTGCGTTACTGGCTTAAAGATAAAACTTATTATCAAGTAGCTTTGCGTAAATCGGATTACTGTCATCGGTACGGGTAACTGCTGAAATACGATTATAGCTTCATAATAGGCTTAGTTGTGCACGTTGTGCATCTGATGCACTTTCAGTGGTCTCCACATTGGAGTGAGTTGGCGTTTTGTCAGGAGATTACGAAGTAAGATTATTCTTTACGAAATGAAGTCATTCAAAAGTTGTCACAAAATGTTACTCGCCTGAGTCTACATATTTTTCACCGACGTAAGTCAAACAGTCTTAGAGTTTAATTTATAGGATTTATATATAAATATATATATATATATATATATATATATATATATATATATATATATATATATATATATATATATATATATATATATATATATATAAACACAGAGTCAATTTAAAGAAGATTATAAGTTGGTTATCTATTCAAAAAAATGGTTTGAAGGAAACCTGTATTTCAGAATCTATTTGTTTATTTTTTGACAACAGACTCTCAGTTATTTCCAAGTGTTGACTTTTTAAGCAAGCATTGATTTAACGTTAAATGTTATTTGAACTTTTGACATGCTATTTAACTCTTATTTCTTCTACAACCTTCAAACAAACTAAAGTGCAGAAATATTTCCTACAACTTTATGATACTAAGTTCTTTAAATTAATTGTTTACTATGAATTAGATTAACTAAAAAACCACCATTTCTATCACGTCCATGATGTTTCTTGCAACTGACTATCTTTAAACCAAAATACAACGCTCTTCATTGTAAGCAACTAGCTCTACTCCAGGCTATAATACTCTTCCGTTTATACAAACCAAACTATAAATCACCAATGTTTAGTAAATGAGAGTATTCATTGAAAGTATTTACACCTTTGATTGTCAGATTTATTTAATAGTAATTGTGTGAAATGCGATAAAAAAATATTATCGTTACATACCCGATGTAAGCAGGACCATTCCTCCGGCCAAACTATGATAAATATATTGAAAAATACAAGCCATCTCTTACATAATAGATGCAAAGTGAAACTTATGTCCCAAAAGAAATATTGTTCTGAAATTTGAATAGGAACGGCATAGAAAAGACCCGCAAAGAATTCTAATATGAACAATGTACTTCAATTATTTTTTCACAAGATTTAGCCATGGGTTAGACCTTTGAGGTAAGATTCATCATTGCACCCACGAGAGTGGATTAATTCTAATATAATATTAAAGTGGCAGCGGTCAGGACCAAGAAATGAGGGGATATACGTGATGCAAGTTTCATACCAGCAAAAACCGTGAAATATTACAATTTCCCGTTAATTTAAAGAGTACAAAATCCCATTAATTTACACAGTACAGCTTCCCGTTAATTTACGAGATAATGTCCCTGAAAGACAGAAGTGACGCATAAACCAACAATGCGTTAGGAGTATTGTAGTCTGTTCCGTCAGCAGTACCAGTGAAGTCGGTCGTTCTACCCCGCATACACCGTGGGTGTCAAAGGGAGGCGCATGGCTTCTATAAGGCGTCCGAGTCATGCTCTATTGAAGAGCAACACCACCGCTGACATTTTAACAAACGACGCAAAATTGACCATAATTGACGAAAATCGACTAAAAACTACGGAAAAGAACGGAGTCAATACGTACACCCTCCCGTGCATCACGGAAACACACTAAGAACAACACTCTGAAACGTGCTATGAAACAATGCTGATTCAGCAAAAAATCCTAGGATTCTCATCAACGGAAGCTGGACGATCCTTTTATAGCGGGTAATGAAGTTCCTGTGAGAGAGTTATCCTCCCCCTGCTCTTTATAGCCAGGCAATTGATGTGTGTACTTTTTGTTGTTCTCTGCAGCGAACAGAGAATCAGTCCATGAGGTGGTGCATGATCGCCGGAGCTGTGATCGAAATACGAATAGTGACTTTGCCTCGCATCTCTGTCGTGATGTGGAACGATGCATGGGAAAAGGATGTTCGGATATTTCTTTAGATTTTCGTAACAACTCCGAGTTTTATACAGTAGAAATAACATACTTATTTCATGCACGAAGTCGTAGGTTCTGATGCTTAGTTTTTCGGAGGAGTTTAGAGTCGTATTTTACTTGTCATATGGGATGAGGATTGGGAAATGGATTTCACAGCATTCAAGACGTAGTAAAAATTATACGCAATATTATCACACGTCATAAAAATAATTACCCTTTGCAGAGGACTTTTGTGTGTTCTCTGCGTAAGTTATGCCACAGTGAACATGTATAAATCAATCAGCTAACAGCGAAAGTGTCGTTTTTACTGTTAAGCAGACAGGAAATCTTGGCCATGCACTGCCATTGACCGAACTTGAACTTTTTCTGAGGGGATGGGAGTCAAGAATTTGCATAGAGGTCAATTTAATGGCTCAAACATCCTGCCATGAACGTTCTCAATCTGTTAGGAATTTAACGTTCAGGTATCGGTGAAATTTATAATGAACGCTGGACAATTTGAGTTGAACTGCTTCTCACTTGCTATTCCCGAAACGTAGCAAGGCTTCTGTTAACGAGGTCAGCTAGACCACACGTACGTACCCTTTCTCTTTAATTGCACACTTCTTGCAGGCATGGAAAAAATTTCGCTGCATTCGCCGGAACTGATGTTTCGAAACATTATATGGCAATTAATTTCACTGCACGATCTCTCAAAATACATGCATCTCTACTGGTGTCCCTCTCCAAACCACAAGCAGCATGACGGAAGACTGCGCCATTAAGCATAAACAAGATTTTAACATCAGCAATCAAACTAGTAACCCTTTTTTCTTTGTCTCTCGAAACTCATTCAATTTTCATTCAAGAAAAATATTAAAATGAACTGATGCATTCCTGAATATTTATAATTTAAATCTATTGTCTTTCGTTGAGCGAATCAAAAATTCCTGTAAATTTCAAAAATAAATGCATTTGATTTCGACGCAAGAGTTGATGGATGCAGCGTCAACCAAGGCGCGCCGGTGCTGCTCTGCTTGTGCCTGTGGAGCGTGAAGAACTTCGTTTGAACTCGCATACGTTTTGCATATTGGCTTTGCATATGCAAACGACCAGCGGACTGCCATGACTTATTGGAGAGAGAGCACCTCATATGAGAGGTCTTATATGTAGAGTTCCTTTCGGTCTTATATGTAGAGTTCCTGCAGCTACAGCTTCTGCTAACCCTGTTCTTATAGGAGAAGGTATCATTATCATGGAGCGAGAGTACCTTATACATACGATGCCTTTTTTCGATCATATATACGAGGATGATGCAGCTGCAGTATCTGCTAACCCTGCGGTCACCTCTCTGTGTGTTGTCTTGAGGTATATTTGTGCTTCTATGCCGATATATGTACGAAGAGGCATCAGAATATATTGTTACTTAACTACTGATGCGAATCGAGCCGCTGACACTACTTATGCAAGACTCGCAATAACAACACTTGCTATATTTCTACTATTTAAGATATTATGTTGCTGCTACAGTTGCAGCTATAAGGAGCACAACGCCTTCTTTATTTCCCTTTCACTCCTCCCTTTCCTCCTGCTCGCCCCCGTCACGCACGACTGCCGGCACACGCCCGAGCGCCAAAAGTCGTGGGTTAGTATTACGATGAAGCTCCCGAAGGCAGAGGAGAGAAATCCTGGAGCATCAGCGATTTATGGAGCGGGATTACTGCACGCACTTCTTAAATGAATGTAACACGAATTTATTACTCAGCTATCTGGAACTTCTTCATCCGGAAATGATTTAATATTCCTGCACAACGGGGATTTCCAATTTTTTTCCATTGATCAGTAAAATCGCATGCTTAACTTGCTCTTGTAGGCCGATAAATATAATTGAGGAGGAAAACTTTTGGTATGGCAAATTTACTCGAACATTTACCAAAATGTTTTTGAGCACATAGCTCACACACGAAATTTGTTCAATAACCATCAACACCATTTTTCGAGACAGAAAGTTCGCAAGATACTTTTAAGAGCACTGTGAAATAAATCACGCTATTAATTTATAATTTTATGAAATTCAATACATAAATCCTTATTGCCACTGAAATATTTTCTTGAAGTTACAATTTTGACTCAAGTTGGGCATCACCATCTGATGTAGTCTGACATCCTACAGCAGGCATCAAGCTATGAAGGTCAATTACAGCTTCAGTTCACAGACGTGATATTTTCTGAATCGATGATTTCAACTCAAAGAAAGAATTCTTTCTACCAAAACTACTGTATCTTAACTTAAAAAGTACTCGTACAACCAACTCACAGTGTAAAAACATTTTCTTGAAAATGGGTGATGTTAAGTTAGGCAACTCTGAAAGCCCAATCGATGCCACTCGTGCTCGCTGAAATAAAAACTAAGACTAGGCTCTCAAAGGATTGATGCAGATTGCTGTCTTCTGCTTCACAATCCTGAATACTCCTGTACAATTATGACAACCTTCCCAATTATGTGTCAATTCCCTAACTTCGTGGTCGACGTCTTTCAATATTTTCTTCAGCTGACTTCCTGTTTACAAGCAGATCATCCTAGTGTGAGGTGAGGTGTCGTGGGGACCCACATATTCTACCGTATTCTTTGCTACATATTCTACCATCTTCTACCATTGACTTCCATATTCTAGGAATATGCGACCATATTCTACCATTGAGTTTCGTATTCTTATACATTCTACCATTGATTTCTATATTCTACCACATGCTACAATATTCTACGATGTACTATCATATTCTACCATTGAGTTTAGTATTCTTATACATTCTACCATTGATTTCCATATTCTACCACATGCTACAACATAATACCATAGGGTACCATATTCTACCATCGAGTTTCAGGTTCTAACACATTTTGCCTATGACTTCTGTATTTTAGTATCTGCTACAATATCATACCATTGACTTCTATATTCTACCACATCCTACCTTATTCTACTATTGAAATCCATATTCTATTAATAACTTCCACATTCTATCATATTCTACGGGAGCAGCCATTTGCTGTTTCCTTTTTGATGATCTGCAGTGTGTCGCCATGGTGACTTTAATGCAGTCAACCAACATCCTGCAGTCAACCAATATTTACAACCAGCAGCCAACTGGCATTCGAGAAGGAATTAGTCAACTTCATAGAAAACGAAGAGTACATCTCCCGTCAAGTTTTACTTGAGATGAAACTGGTTTATTTTATCAAATATATCAAAATAGAGACGTGCTTTCCACGAAGAAATACAATACTAGATCAAGCCACACTGCTACTCAGCGCTCACGCAAACAGTGATTGTAAAATTTATTCATGTCTTGTTTACAATTCTCAATATCTCCGTGTATGCAGCTTATTATCAATGGAATTTATTTCTGAACATTACTACATTGGTGAATTTAACTTTTCATTTTTAAATATTTTCCTACTTTATTTCATTATTTAATCATTTTGGCTTTGTTAGTACAGCCCATTGCTGTACCAAACTTCTTTAATACTAAAATACGACTTAATTTTTAATTATAACGACAACTATTTTAGTTTCCTTCAAGTGTTGCGTATCTCCAACACTGTGAAATTAAGGGTTAAGGTCAGTAATGCTATTAAGACTGAACTGTAAGTAAAGTGCAGGCTAATTCATCACCAGCTTGGTCGACTGGTATCACCAGCTTGGTCGACTGGTGAGCGAATCTGCTTGCGAGCGGAAAGACCCGGGTTCGAATCCCGCTGCCGACATGGTTGACGCGGCTAGAAATACGGCATGGGACTTGGGTATACAACCGAATAATTATCGAAGTAATTATCCGACCCAAGAATGGGCCAGAAGGTTCGTTCCTATAGCCTCATTCTATTCTATTCTATTCTAATTCAAAACCATGGGTGACTAGGATTTCGTTCATAGAGTGGCTGATTGAAGTGTCTGCTCCAACCGTCAAGAAAAATCTTGAGAACGATAGTTTGCTTATTAAATGTTTTCTGCTAATGAATAATGTTCTAGTATATCCACCAGTTCTAGTGAAGAGCTTGGACATCGAATACGCTCTCACCAAGGTGAAATTTCTTCCCCCCAATACAACCCCAATATCGTAGTCAATGGACCAGTAGGTCACTCCTAATTTCTAGGAACTACGGAAGAAAATGACTCTTAGTGTTTTCAAGCCCATGATGACATACATTTGACCCTTTGAGATTTTTTAGAAGGACTAATTCAACATCATAAGCCGCATCAATCTAATCAACAACGCTTGCAATGATGTCTCCAAACGCACCTTGCAATCAGTCTGAAGAAAAGTTAGACAAAGTTGTGTAGCAGGAAGAGATTTAGAGGAGCATTACGAGGTGACAGCATCTCTTGGTGAAGTTATTTTTATGGACAAGAGCTTCAGCTTTGAAATCGACGGTGCAGACGAGCAGGAGGTGGAGGATGACCATCGCTGTGAACTCGCCACAGTAGAGCTTGTTGATTTGCTGAATCAAAGCAAAGGCGTCACAGGTGGAGCATTTGTTAGAAGTTTATTTTGAGCAAGAATCAGACGAAGAACCGAAACTCTTCCTTAACTTTTCCTCAACTCTTTCATCCATTTGCACCAGCAAATATCAGCAATCAAGATAAAGTAAAAGAGCTGTAAATTGTATTTTTATTCATTTATATGCATATAATGGAGAATATACAGGGTGCAGCAACATATATTTCAAGCTTAGTGTATAATAATTCCAGCATTTTCTGAGAAAAATACTTTAAAACAGAAAAATGTTGTGCTTCTTAGCTAGAAACGAATTCATTGTTAGTACACGTATTTCAACTCGAAAATTAAATTCATATTGCGACAAATTTGGTACGCACCAGAGTCCAGAAACGAATTAAGTTCCAAACACTAGGTTCCTCTGTAGTTCATTATTGCGCGCCTGAAAATTTTAGTCATAGAAGCAAAAACATCCGTGAAATATCGGTGGCTTTAAGCCCAAATTCAGCGTATCATGAAATAGTCAATAGTTTTTCATAAGGGTCAATTTTCACTGGACAGCAGTCGTTTTTAAGAGTAGATTTATCTTAGAGCATCGAAATTCAGAATGGCAGTAAATCGAAAGAAGAAAACACTGCAAACTAGAAGTTTCCATGCGCCTACCGTGACTGCATTCAGAAGCAGACCTAGAATCTTTTTTGGAAACTGAATCGATTTCATGAGAGACTGGCATAAGTTTAGATGTGAGCCCATTTAAGCTGATTAAATGTGCAAGCACTTTTGAAACGTTTCTTTAAAGACCGCAAAGTGAATCGAGCTCTATTGGTATCTTACTAACAGGGGGAAAATATTGTGCTTAATAAGAGGCTAAAGAGCACAAGCTAACTAATCTTTCATGTATTCCCAACAATTTATAAATCGATATTTTTATCGGAATAAGAACGATGCTGCGTAGGCACAAATTGAACCATGAGCTATTTTACATAAACTTTATTTCAGGATTGAAATAAGGGGATCTTTGATCAACTGTTTAGTTTCGTAATATTTTTTTCCGGCATTGCGCTTGAACCCAATTCTGGATACACAATCATTGGTTCACAAACCGGTTGTTGGGACCCACAGAGGGGGTATCACATCTGCTCCCGAACCTAATTTTAGGAACAATAGAGGAAATCTCAGGCGGTCTGACTCGTCAGGCTGGATTACCACAGAACGATCGAAAGTGTGTAGATCTTCCTTCTTGTATTGACGAGGATGGCCGGCACTACACAGCAACGCCTTTTAATTGCTTGAACTCGGCCGCAACTAATTAGAAAATTACTACACTGATAGCAAAGTTATCTTTTCTTAATACTGGTACTTGTTGGGATCTTTCAAAAAACCTCTTCAATAAATACCGAACGTTTTTCAAAGCGTTTCGGTGCCCCAAGCAGGTGAGAATTCTCGACGGCAGGTCGAAAAGTGAACTAAAGTCACGGAATGATAATAAATTCGGTGTCCTCATTGCCGCGTAGGAGACTAAACGGTTTGCTGAATTTATGTCTCGACATTCTGACTGTATAAGGCGTGCGTCCAGTGATTAAGTGTTGCATTTTATCGTCAATAGCAGATTTGGTTTCTCCTCCTACAGCTTTGTGGCCAGTGGCGGTTTACCGAAGTTGCTAGAGGCTTGTGCTTCAAGTCGATATGCTAACTTTTGAAAAAGTTCGTCCCCTCACATTGTAGAAAGCCTTGTACGAAAAAAAGAATAGGGATCGTAAACAGCAAAATTGATGGTTTGGTCACCTTTGAAGTGTGAACATTGCCTTGTTATTCCTTCCAATTCTGATGCCATGTTAGTTATGTTTTCTAACACTTCTAAATAAGATAATTTTTTGTTAGATCTGAAGAACTAAACTAGATTTCAAAGTTACATTTTGATAACCATTATCCTGTTGTTTTCTTGACTTTGGTAAGGCATTCCACTGTGTACGTCATGGTTCAGGATGACAGTTATGACGAATGAAATTTACTACTAAAATCAGTGTTAGAATTATTAAAGAAAACTTAAGAAATTTTAAACTTTCATACTGGTGTCAAATCAGACATCCATGTATATTTGTTGCCATTGCCTCCAAATATTGTGCATCTATAAATAAATTAATTTATGAATGAATTATTCAGCTATTTGTAGCCTGTATTATTTCTGCACATATAGAGGAACTGTGAGGGAGATGTTCATAGGTAATGATGACTAGATTATTAAGATAGACAATCTTCAACAGTGACACTCATGTACCAAGATAACCATAATTCAAAATGATAATAAACTAGCGACACACAATGATGTTTAGAATTGTAAACGAATTACGTACTTGGTCAAAGACGCACTTCGTTTCCGCACTCTATGGAGCTGAAATGTTTACAGTAGATTGGCTCTATGAAAGCACTCGAGTAACAATTGTGAATGATGTAGTTCATGACGATGCACTGGCACACAATAGGATGAACCACTGGGCTGCTGTTGCCTGTGGTGACAATGATCCTAGTAATGCCCGTGTAGAGGGCACTCAATAGCAACATTGTTCTTGGTATCATTAAGGGCTGAGAAACTGAAGAAGGCAGCGGTAGCCTGGCTACCTGCCGGCCCTCCTCGCCTTAAATTCACGCGGGTCATCCGGGAGGAATTATTTGTCTTTGCCTCCCTCCTCTCCTGACGAGGCTTAATCAGAGAGTGCCATCCAAAAACTAAAGAATATACTGTTTACCAGATAGTTCTCGTGGAAATTCCGCGGTTTCACTTTTACTAGTTTGAAATTATTATAAAAACGAATGTATTAAAGATTGACGACGAATTATTGTGTTGTAACTGAATACATACAAAACTTCCATTTTTGTATCTTATCTAACGATAATATGGCCTAGATAGTCCCCGTGGGAATTCCATTGTATAAGTAATAAAATTAAGGATCTATGAAATAAAAAATATATCTTAGTTTTATACCCGTGGTACTATCAGAACCTGAATATTTTTTATGAATATATATAGAACTTCTAAAGATAGCTAATAATGGGGAGAATGACGTATTTATAGTAATCAGGCATCTTTAGTATCCTCATTACAATGCTCATAATGCATGTTAATCCGTTCTGATTTTAGTTCAATACATTTTTTCAGTAATAGATTGGAAGATGTGGGACAGACCCACACAGAGATAGAGTGAGAAAAAAAGAGATAGAGAGAGAGGGAGATCCACTGTTTATTGTATAAGTATATATAATTTGTATAAGGTTGACGATACAGGGATATATTTCATGTTATTAACGAAGGGACAAGGACATATGTTAAAAATTGCACCGTAGAATTACGTTATTAAAACATGTTGGAAATATGAAGAAAAACTTTGTTATTGTTTAGGTTTCGAGTAGAGAACCGTTTTCAAATATCGTAATCGAATTTTAAATAGAAGGAAATTCTGTAAAAATGGCTTAGTTTCAAGGAAATGTGACAGTCGTAAAGACTATTACAAAAGGGTTACAAATTTGTTATATATATATACCTAACTTGTGCCTGTGGGTTAAACCTAACTTGTGCCTGTGGGTTAAACCTAACTTGTGCCTGTGGGTTAAACCTAACTTG
>VCRD01000893.1:79515-124930 GCA_006783055.1 Trinorchestia longiramus
TTTTCAACAGCACCTACATATTCTTTAATTCGATAAGTGGTAGGTATGAATTAATCAAATTAATATTTTAGCTCTTTTTTTAGCTCCACCCCATTAGTTTTTAGCTCTTTCTGGCACCTTTTTATAGCGAATCTGGCACCTTTTGGGCAATTTCATTTGGCAACACTGCATGCATACCCATTCTGAGTTCACTTTACAGATATAGCAAGATGGAGATACATAGTCGATTATCTAATACTAAGAATAACCGTCGTGTGTTTATATATTTATTTATTTATATGTTTCGTGTCACGCTCTTAAGAATAGATTAGCACTGGCGGTCTTGGTTTTAGTTCACTGGTAAATTAATACACTCATTTTCGCTGTATAAGTGTACCATAATACGTCCCTTTCAACAAAATTAGAGAGATCCAGAGCCTTATATACTCGACTCCGTAACGTGGATACAGAGTTCGGCGGTATATTGCGGCTCAAAAATACTGTATTATAAGTGTTTATTACTGTCATAAGAAAAATAAGTTACCTTTGAAGTAAGCTTAAGCATGGAAACTCCAATCGAACGATAAAATAGACTGAATCGAGAGGGAAAAAGAAGAGCAAGAGAAAGATTATCTCAAGAACAAGAACATCAAGCTGTTGTAAGGCAACAGAGGCGGGATCAGTATGCAAGTAGTTTACAAGAACGACTAGAGGCCATACGCTCAGCAGCAAGACTAAGGCAGGCGCAGAGGTGTGAACAGGAGGATGATGACCAGCGTTATGTTCGTAGAAGGAATCTCAGAATAGCAGCGCAAGAAAGAATAGCTGCTGAAACTGAGGCAGAATCAAGTCAAAGGAGAGAAGATATGAGACAGAGAGTGCAGCAAAGGATTGCCAATGAAACTGAAGAAGAGCCAAATCAAAGAAGAGATGAGACAGAGAGTGCAGCGAAGGATTGCCAATGAAACGGAAGAAGAGGCAAATCAAAAAAGAGATGATTTGTTGCTTGATTTGTTTTTCACTAGGAATGTTGTCATTAAAGAAATACTCAGTTAGAACGTTTGTCCTTTGTAAATATACATAGAAGTAAATATATTACATTGCATTCTTATAGGTAATTATATTTAATATCTTTCCAACAGTATTTGCCATTATTTTTGATGGCACGGGTACACTAGTATAAGTAGATACTTCCACGGTACGCAGGGTGCAAGAAGGCAGTACGGTGGGTGGTGGTGGGCAGGAGGTGCTGCGGGTGGCAGGTGTGTCCCGCCTGCGCGCCACCACCTCGGGTTACAGGAAGTAATGGGACGGACACACACAGATACAGAGAGGAGGTGGAGATACATAGTCGATTATATAGGTAGATTTATTACATAAAATTAGGCAAAAATAAACCGGGCGACTTGAGCATGACTCTCATATAGGATTTCTTAAGAAATTTAATTAGATAATATAAAGTAGTCGTGACTTTGGGATGAGGTATTTTCTAGAGTTTGTGCACGTAGCCGTACTGAAAATTTCTAAAGGATTAACTATAGCACTCGGACAGTAGGTGACTACTAAGTGTAGCGGAAACATAATACATAACGTAGTGGATCTCTATGTAATAAAAGTATTGTTACTTACAGTTATATTTTTTGATCCCCATAAAATTCAACAAAAATTTAAAAGCTATTCACTATTTCTGTCTGAAATTATGGGCAAATTTGTTTTTGGAGAATTATAATTAAACAACCAATCTTTACGTTGAAATTACAAAGTTCTGAGTCATGATTAGGGAAAAGAAAAATTTGGGTGCATTTATATTGAACATATGTGTCTTGAATTGATGGCTTTCCCAGGAACGAAAAAAGATTACTCAAACAAAAGGAAAATTGAATTCATCGGCATGGTATTTTCTATGAGGATAAAATTAAGATTTAGCTTTGTATGCCGCGGAAGTTTTAATTTTAGGATGTAGAGACTCAAGGCTCTGAAGGTCAAATTTGCTGATTACGAGTTTAGAGTTCCAAATTTACCTGTACTGGTTCTTCGGTTAATGGAAGTACGAATGTAATACTATAATGGAAGAATGTGCACCGAGTTGCCTAAGAGAAAATGTTTAATAACTGCAACCAGTCTGCTTATTAACCAGCAGGAAACTTCAGGCTGGTAGATCCCTATAACCGTGATACACAATGTTCACGACTGTTGTTTAAAGGTGAAAAAGCTAATACCAGCTGCTAAAATAATTAAAATGGCAAAATCTAACGTCGTAACCATATTAATAATATCAACTGGATTAATTGACTTCTGCTCTTAAAGTTTTTAGTTATTAGCAAGTCAAACTAAGTAGAGAAATATTGGGCATAGAGTCGGCTAATTAAGTAATTAATCTTAAGAACATAAATTTTCTCTGTACTGCCATCAATTACGACAACACTCTCACTCAAAATGACTATAAAATCATTTTCTAAAGCTCAAGCTTGATATAAAACAATGGATTTTGTATCTAATTTCAAGCATGTCGGCTCTAAGCGCTCACCAACACCACCGTAACGCTGCCGACGATGTTTCAGCGACCGTTCAACTCAACACAAACATACCCCCAAGCTAGGGTACAAAATTATTTTTTCTTAAATTGACACCTGCCACCTAGGCTGCTCGTGAGGTCACAACTGTGTTCTATATCTTTATCGTCGTGGCTACGCCAAATGTCGTTTCCTCGACGATTATTATCGGTAGGACAACAGTGGTGTTTGGCCGCTCCTAGCCTCCTTATAAACGACCGACCGACAACCGATCAATGACACTGATGCGCACTTGTGAGCTACATCGAAGTCTTGGCTCACAACACTTTGATTTACATTGATGAGGTGCTTGTACATTGATTGCGAGTTTGCACTTGACAAGAACGCTCTTATAGGTCGTTTTGGATCCTTCAGAAGACACTAATAGAATGTTGCTGCTTCTCCGCTTCGAAAAGATTCAGTTTTATCTACTCCCTTCGGCGGCAGAGAACGGCTCAGTCCCACGCTGAAAATATTAATATGGATCTTGCAGTGAAGGATACATAAATATGAATTAAAAATCCAGGTTTTTTATGCCTCAACGCAGCGATTTTTTCTTGTTTTCAAAGCATACAACAAGACACCTTTAAATTAGGAATTATTCATGAAAATAAGTAATGGAAGATACTAATCAATAAGTATATTTTTCATAATGAATAGACAAGCAGAAATGTATCATCCAGTAATTTAAGTCTAAGAATACTTGAAAAATCAGGGTGAAAAATAGGAATTAGGTTTATTGACATCTCATTAGTTGGTAAACAACATTAAAATTGTTTTGAAAAAATATGAAATTATGTGTTAAACATACATCATATAAAATAGAATAACTTGTTTCATTTCTAAATTTTTCACAGAAAACTTTATTAAAATTTATATCATAGTTTACCAACTACTGTACGTAATAAAAAGTTGACTAAATAAGTAACATCCAAATATAATTATGTTAGCAATCCTATCCAATTTTTGAATTACTAATTTCTATTTGTAATTTTGATTGAATCGAACCCTAAAAATTACAATTTTTTCCAGATTCAATGTTCTCGACAATTTTCATTTTACGCCTCGGTATTTCTATGAAACTTTATTTAAAAAATGGGTTTTGAATTTCATTGTAAAAGTAAGCATAACTTATATGCAGAAATTTACGTGTTCGAACAATGGCATGAATTATTTTGAAAGTTTGGCCTTGCGCTTGAAGCTTTGGTGTGCAGCAGCCTGAGCTGGTATGTTCATGATACTGAATCACTTTCAGTTTTGAAATTGGTCATACGTCAAATTTTATCGTATAAATGACAGGGATTTACACAAAATGTACTAAAATATATGAAGTCCTATTGAAATTATTTTCAAGTCAATAGTAAATACTGCACAGCCTACGTCATTCTGAAAAACGAAAAAGGAAAACAGTCACGAGAATGAAGTTATTGTGTAATTTTTATGGAATTATATTGACTCACAAATTTAGGAGTCATAAAAAGAAACCCTCTACAGGTGTTGTAAGAGGCACGCGTGGTTCTTACTAGTAATTTCCCTTTAGCGCTGAGAAGAAGCTAACTTTTAGAAGTTGATGCCTTTGCCTTTTCATGGGCGCTTCTGCTATATTTTACGGTAAACATTCAGAGAAACTATCGGTTTCATCTCAAGCGGATAAACTTGATCGCTCATCCAGCCCCATTACACAATCAAATTGTAGACAATCCTAAAAGGTTTTCATTGTAATTGCTGAAGGTTTCCTGTCAGTAATGTACTCGTGCAGGCCATTCCCTGACCATAGCATGGATTGATTTTCATCATATGCAACACTGTTAGTTTGATTTGACATGTGAGCTGAAAGAATCTCTTTGAAATTGTTAGTTATGCTATTAAAGCAGTTGATTATATCTTGAAATACAAATACATACTTTTACACACTGTTAATCGAAATCTCTTCTTCAGGGTTATTCTTGATAATTTACTACTACAATTCAAGCAAACACTTAGTCTTTTGACGTATCACAAATCATAAGTCAAATCACGCTACTCATTCTAAGATCACAATTATTACACTTCAGTACAAATATTGAATGAAATATTGATAAAAGAACATTACAGTCCAGTGTAAAATTAACCACAACCCTGATACGTGTGGAAACAAATGTTCGCACCAGGCTAGCGTTGTGAGATCACAGCCATGCCTGCGATGGGAGTCGATCACGACTCTAAGAGTAAGCGATGCCAATGACCAGGGGAACCAGGAGCAAATTACAGGCGCTCTAAACTGCGGACCGCTCGATTGCTGGTCAGAATTGCCTAATTCTGGTCTTTGGATAAACGCGTCGGCGGTTTAGGCGAGTGCGTAATGACTCAGACTTAAGAATCCGAGAACTCAAGTTCTGATGTTGGCATTTACATGTTTTGTGTGCACACGAACACGCATGTTCTTTTAATAAGCCTAATTCTTCGTCTTGTGTGTAAATACATTCAAATAAGAGCCTATGAGAATACATTTTTGAGCAAATTTTCTGAAGCTAATCGTATGGTGTCAATACCAGTTATACTGAAGTTAAATGATTTTTGCAGCTGCGAAGAGGTAGGTAACACAACCAATGCTTCATTTCCGAGTCTCAACAGTTTCCACAACAGCTTTTCACGATTCACGGTTTTCTTAAGCAGCACATTTAAGATTTTGAATTTGAAGAAAATCATTCGATATAGTGTAAAAATTCATGTACGCTTTACCCAATCAAGCATTTTACATGTCGTATACATTATTAAATAAAGACCTTCCTTTCTGTAACACACCCATTAAGGCGGGGCGGCTATAAGAAAAGTAACTGTGGACTTTTGATCTTGCTTTTTAGACTACCAATGTTGTTTTTCTATTCCTTAGTATTCACGTTGTGGATGATCGTGCGAGATATGTACGGTTCAAACAAACAGAATCTTAATTAATTTCAGTATGAAATAGACTACTTATTTAGATGAGACTAAGTTTCTGATGCATTCATGATTTAAAGAAGATAATTGCAATCAGTCATGTGCTTAGCTTCGTAAAGATGAGGACCATACAGCTGTAAGCTCTTAACCTTTCTTGAATTTTTTTTTTCAAGAAATTCAAACTTAGCCCGTAATGCAATTAACTTTTTCGCAGCACTATCAAAATTTATTTCATTTTGATACGCCTTCGTGAGTCCTCTTCAGTTCTCACATACCTTTTGACATCACTTTACAGAATTCTAAGTTGTACTGTCCTTATTGAGTTTCAGTTTACGTAAGGAGTGTGGGATTATCTTAATATTTATGTAACTCATAAATGTATCTTTTAATCCTTATGTTATATATGTGTAGTACAACTCATTTCTTCTTACCACCGGTCGTGTTCAGGTCGTGCTGAAAGTAATCGTAGCTGCAGCCCGAATCTGATCACACCATTCGTCAAGAAGCCGTCCACTTGATAACCATGGTTTTTATCTCAGATACGAATAAATGATCCATCATAGATCGGGAGTAAACGCGTAATTGCTACACAAAAAGAGAATAATAATCGAGATCTTGTTTTTTCATTCGGCCAAACGTCGATCAGGGATGGATATGAGGAGGCAGGCAACCGCTTAGTGCGTTTACTGGTAGTGGGCACCAGCGTCGACCACAGATCGTGACCGAGCACCCGCCGCCTGCTGGAGATGTGAGAGTTGCTTCTGTACGTTAGATGCTAACCAGTGCTCTCTCCCTCTTTCTCTCCCTCCCTCTTTCTCTCTCTTTTTTTCTTTATCTCCCTCCCTCTTTCTCTCCCTTTCTTTCTTTCTCTTTCTATCTCTCTCTGTCCCTCTTATTCTCTCTTTCTATCTTTCTATCTTTCCATCTCTCTCTCTCTCTCTCTCTCTCTCTAAAAGCGTTGCACATTACGCACTCACGCTTGTGAAGCAGTACACAACAAGGGATAAAAAGTTTGGAAACTAAAATAATATAGTAAGTAATTGAAACAACTCCGTAGTATAGAACTGAAAAAATATAACTAATTATAAATAACAGTCATGAACACAGTGTAATTTAATTCCTTTTTATCCTTTCACTTCCTTTTTTGTTTCTATTCTCTTCAAAGTCAAATTGCATGCGCTAAATATTGGAATGTTTTGTTGACACTCAAATTTCAAGACTGAAACTGCAAAAGCAATAACCATTGCATTTCCTTCCTGCAGAGTTGTACACTGGTCCCAAAATGAATTTTACTTAAATCCACTAAATTTTAGAGAAACTAAAGTGATGCTGAAGTATACAGTCATTTATGTTTATTATGTCGTCGATTTCTGTTGTATTGATATAGATTTTAAACGAAAAGAGCAACGATAACAATAAAACGAATATTTCTTGCTGTAGATTCTGGACATACATATTAGTTGTAAAAATACACATTATTACAACCAACAGATATGTATACCAGAGTACTCGGAGTCTTCTGTCTACGTAGTAATGTCGGTTTCAAAATCGTAATCAGTAAGACAGCATTTGTGAAGTATCTGGTTATTTAGACATGTCATAAAACCATTGCTCAACAAAACTAGTAGCGTTTTTTGTCATTAATGAGCTGACGATCTGAAATTATCAATGGACAGTGCAACAGAGGCAGATGAATTCGATTTCATTGAAGATTCTATTCATCAAAATTGTCTCCACCTCACAATTTTTACCTTGAAGAATTCTTGAAAACTTCAACTACCAGGCAATTGATTTGTTTGACTTCGGGGTATCACTTTGACCAGAAAATGTTCAAGAGTTCTGGAGAGAAAATTGGTTCCGTGTTTTACTACAGCAACGCTGCGACGGCCAAACCGCTGCCCAGTGTCAAGCTACAGAGGTACTGCCGGGACAACTGGTCAAGATGGTGGTCGTGAGTTAGGGGCAGTGTTCGACCCTCTGGTGACTTATGGACCTCTGCTGCTGTAACCCACCCATCAAGTGTGGGACAGAATCCTTCGGTGATCATATGTCCCTTTGGGGCCCGGCCTCTTTTCGGGGCGGGACTGCTGTTGTGGAGACCATAAGAATGCTGTCTCCACTGGGTACTTGTGCAATCAGGGCCTATATATTCTTGTCTTAAACCTCATATACATATACAGTTGAATAATGTTCACATGCACAGATATTTTAGCTTCTAATTAGCTATACGACATTTAGAAAGTCTATCTTTCTTACACTGTGCATGCGCTATACAAACTATGCGAGATCACAGTGTCGGTTGTACAGTGGCTTACACCTTAACTGCAACATGGAAGGCTCTAAGATTAGTCTGTCAATCCATCCATCTTTTCATGGAAAGGTTTACGGTCGAAGGGAAAACAGTAGCATGTATTTACTCGTTACGCTATTATTATTTCATGGAGAATACAGAAGCGTTGTTTCCTGACAAATACCATAAGTATTTTATATCAGAAAATACATAGATTTTACTAGTATAAAATTCTAGAAGTATTAGTTACTGGCGAATCTAACATTCAAAATTCTAAATATACATATAAACCCATATGTGAGGTCAGTGTTATGGTTGGAAGCATTTTTTATAGCTGATGTAAAACGCTTGATGAAACTATGTTAGGGAATAATATTTTCCAGTTGTACTCGTTATTGTGCCCTTTAGAAATTATGACTGTTGAAACAGTACGAATTTTCATGAAAAAAACTTCATAAATTGAAATGCATCATGTCATCAAAGTGGCTTAATAAAAAAATAACATTAAAGCTAAGTCGCTCAAAATAAAATGACCTTCAAACTAGTAAAGAGTTTATGATGAATTGTAATGTGTCTGTGAATTTTTGTTCTATTTAAATTAATTTTATTTCCAAGCTGATTTGTAAACTTGATTAACTAACTATTGGTAGCCATATCTTCTGGCCAGTTCTATGGCGGAAGTAAAAGAAGATGAGGGTGATATGAACAGACACACACAACTAAGAGCTCACGTTAGCTCGTGCTGCTGCGTGTTAGTAAGGCGAACAGCTTAACACGTATCTCATGCACACAAGTGAGTTAATTTTCAAATTTAAGTCGTTTTAGTAAGTTATTTCTCTCGTCGCACGATAAGCATATGCCATGTAAAAGCCCTTTTTTGCATAACTACTGCTCATGAGGTATGGAAGTTTTCACATTGGAATGAAATTAAGAGACTTTTTGAGCGACTAAAGTAACAAGTAAAATAACGAGGATAGCAAATTAAGTGTACTGTCATTATACTTGCTCCAGTAGTGAACAAATAGTACCGTTACGACACGAGTTTTTCAAAGTAAAACCGCTATTAATTTTCATGTCTAAGTTGTAATGGCTGTGAAATTGACTGCAGCAATACAGTATTATATGTTAAATATACTAGCGAAAATTTCAAATCAGTGAATACATGGTTTACCATAGTTTTTAAAGGGACTTTAACATTGAGAAAAATATTACCGAACTGAACATGACTTCTTTTTATGTTGCCTCGTTTACCATTTTTTTAACCATAATGCAACCTTAAAACCAATATGCTAAAACCAGATGTTTAAATTCTAAAAATTGTGTCAAGTTGTTTGAGACGTCTAAAAGTGGCCGAGTTAGTCTCGTGGATGAGAATCCAAAGTCTGAAAATTTGCTTTGAGACCCCTCAATAAAAAAATTAAAGACGGAAATTTCCAAAGTCATAAGAGTAGTAACACGTTAACAAAAAATCACACTTTCGTTACTGAGCCTAATTATCTTTGAGATATACAGCCTAAATTTTCCCCGACATACATATGAAAATTGTATTTATGCTTTTGAAATTCTATAACTCTATCTAGCCTCAAGGATTTTATATTTCATCCTACCCTTAACCTAAATTTTAACGTCAACGTTTACGAAAACGTCCTAAAGCTGCCGACGTGAGCGCGAGGGTGACAAGCCTTCACCAAAAATTATTGCGCTGCTGATATCATAAAGCTATGAGTGAGTAAAACACAAATAATACTTATAATAATAAATATGAAATAATAAAATAATAATAAGGATTCAATTCATAAAAAGAACCTTAACATGTATGATTTCGAAGATGTTTCGAATGATCAAGGTAGATGCTACTAACACTGTGCTATGAAATAAAGAGCAGGTCTTCACTGTTAGAGGGCAGTTTATTTGGTATATGAGGGGAGTCAATTAGGCTCTGTGGGAAACTGAAAACTGCTAACATTTAAACGTAACTCCATGACTCCATAACTCCATGCTTGCCGTTGCAAACGCTCATGCTCGTGAGAGACTAATAAAAAAGAACGATGTATGGTATGGATCATATGGCCGGTACTTGGAGGGCTGCTCATTTGCATACACACTCAGTTATTGAGGAAATATTCGGGAGAATTACACAGCGACTGTGGTCAGATTAACAGTAAGTGCAGGTGTGCTTGGACCCATTGGATACCTTACATAATTGGTGCGTGTGACGGTTGCGTCCTTACCTGAGGTAGAGCTGGTCTGGAGCGAGGGTTCTGCACTTAAATAATGAAACAGACGCATTCTTTGGAGGCGCTGGAGTGTTAGTTGTGCTTTACCGGCCTAGAAATATGAGACTTCACTGGTATAAAAACACGCACCAAAATTTGCGGGTTCTGTCGCCTACAGGTAGTCGTAGGGCTTAGCTGGCAGGTAAAATTTTGATGAGGTGTTTGAAATTTTGCGTTTATAAGAATAAAGAATAGAGACTTGTTATTTAGAGAACAAGAACAAAGGCAAAATGTTGAAGGCAGTTCTGAGGGCGATAGCTCTATATATGTATAGGTCTGATCCACGCCCTCCCAGAAAAACAATCCAATTTTTAAAATTAAGGTACACAACGGAAAGGTAATAAGAATAAAAAGGATGACAAAACCTCTTGGTTACGGAGAAAATAACTATTAAATGATTAGAGCTATGAGAACCGTTAATGTAAATTTCATTGAGAATGTATCAATTTAGTGATCACAGTGATACTAGTGGTGATGTATAAAAGCGTGTTGACTATAACGTTAGTATGCATGCAAATTGGAAAAAACAAACTAACCATCATTGTTCAATACATGAATGACTTTGCAATGGCGAATAGTTTTCACTTCTTTTATTTTCAAAATCTGCCATTTACATATATGAGAGACAATGTATCTCCGTCTCTCTGTATCCGTGTGTGTTCGTCCCATTACTTCCTATATATTACTGAAGAAAAAATTATTGAACTGAAATTAAAACGGGTATGCATGTATTACAAGCATTGTATTGTGGATACCAAAGGCACCGGATCACTATAAAATACTCCATTTTTTCTGTTATCAGCTCCTACTTCTTACATGGCCATGTTATCGTTCGAAAAGATACAGAACAAAAGTTCTGTATATATTGATGAAAAGTATTCACGGGTAAAACTGAAAAATGTATTTTATTTCATAGATCCTTAATTTTGTCACTTTTAAACCAAGTAATTTCAACGGGTACCATCTGGGTCATGTTATCGGTAGATAAGATGCACAAAAGAAGTTCTGAATGAAATGAATAAAAATTATTCATTTAAAACACAATAATTCGTTCTAAATCATTAATGCATTGATCTTTATAATAGTTTCAAATAGGTCAAATCTAAATCGTGGAATTTCCACGGGAATTGCCTAGTATTACAAAAAACAATGTCCGCAGAGTAGGTATTGAGTTCAAGTATTGAGTAAAAGTTGAGTATAGAGTAAGTCTCTTTTGCTGTATGAAGCCTGTGTTGCTCAACCCGTTTTTCTTTGGTTTACTCGTTCTCACTCAAAAGCTGCGTTTTTCTGTCTCCTGGTCATACGCTTCGAAAGGAAGACTAAGTACGAGACTAGGTCTTATGACCTAGCAGTGACCTAGCAGTGACCTAGAAGTGACCTAGCAGTGACCTAATAGTGCCCTAGCAGTGACCTAGCCATGACCTAGTAGTGCCCTAGCAGTGACTTAGCAGTGACCTAGCAGTGACCTAGCAGTGACCTAGCAGTGACCTAGCAGTGACCTAGCAGTGACCTAGCAGTGACCTAGCAGTGACTTAGCAGTGACCTAGCAGTGACCTAGCAGTGCCCTAGCAGTGACCTAGCAGTGACCTAGCAGTGACCTAGCAGTGACCTAACAGTGACCTAACAGTGACCTAGCAGACTAGTAGGCCCACTCAAATGCATTGTATTCTCGTAGTAAAATTATTATTCCATAATTTATTCTTCTGTACAAATGCATTAAAAATTATGAACTTTATGTTGTACAGGAGACATGTGTAAATGAAAACGCAAATGCAAGTTGAAACATTATAGATTATTTAATTTGAAGTTCGGTCAATGGAAAAACTTTTATTAATTTGACATTAACAGAAGCTTTATAAACGTTTCACGAGGTAAGATTCCAGCTCCCTTCTTCCCTTTAAGTCGTTTCTGACTTGTACTCCTGTTACCTATTGTACTACTGTTAACTAACTATAACTTCTCTTGACTATTTCAAACCTATTTCTATGAACTACACCTAAGCTAATTTCGTACATTTTCGTATGTTTATCTAACCTGAAAATAAATATTAGAACTGTATTAATATGTTACTGGTCATTGAAATGAAATTAAAGTAAATTTATTATATTGTACTTATACTGAATAGTAGCAAATAACAGGGTTTATGCCTTTTTTATGTAGCACATTCATTTTGTTTCCAATTTTATTATTATTGACTTATGTACGATGTTCCTGTAGAAATAAACCCGTAGCTTTCAAAGCAAACAATATTTTCAGATAATTGCGTGCATTTTTTGAAAGCAATGAAAAGCTATCTTTGAAAATGGATGTACTTATTTCAGTCTAATTTTCTTATCCCAGAAAATGCACTATCTATTGTCTATTCCTCGGAGTGGTGTAGCTTAGATTTTACTAACTCAGTCTCAACTGGATGCTGTGCAACAGTTCACTCAGACAACCTAATCCATGCAAAATCCATAATAGAAGAAAACAAATGACCTCATCAAAACCAATGTATTCCACCCGATGGGATTTCAATAACAATGTACTCCTGAACGTTCTACATCAAATTACGTCAGACACTTACATGCTGCATCAGGAAATACTTGTAGAGTAATAAACTGAACCATGAAGACTACTACTCTACCGACCAAAAATATATTCAGCGGAGTCTCACGACTCTACTTAAGATGATCATCTCTCTTTAGTCCAGGGCTCACGTGGACGAGATCATCTGTTTAATAACACTCATCTGTCGCATTAATGTTAAGCAAGTAACCACCAAATTTTAAAACCACAAAGCTCATGGCTCGCCCAACTAAATAACTCACCGATCAAAGCCTCTAATAATATGCACATAAAACATTCATATAATCAAATCGTTGGTCAGGCCTAGTTTTTGCCCAATGGTGCACCAAGCGGCAGTAAATTTTGGAAAGGCAAAGCGATCGGACAGACGGTCACTAATTGCAGCGTTAGCGCTCTCAGTGCATGCATAATAAAGCCAGACCAATAAATCTCGCATCTGTTATAATATGTAAGGGGCTTAATAGGAATACTGAGGTGATGGATCCTTCTAAAGTATACAGTGGGCAGCGCTTGTCGTGGTCCGCCGGCCCTGCTTTCGCCACCTCACATGCCCCGACGGACGGACAACTCGACAAGGTCATTACTGTTGTCAACCACATGCCTTTTCGCCCTAATCTTGAGGGTACTCGTGCTTAAGAGAGCAACTAATTACTTGCAGAGAGATACTAGTATCATTTTTATCTTTTCTGATGTGTTATTACCATCACTTAAAAATGCAACACCTATTCACTTCTAATACATTTTTCCTACTAAAATCTCGTTCAATTGGAATGAGGGATCGATCTAAATTTTACGAGTTTTAGTAGCTCAATCGGCATATTGAACTTCTATTCCTCTACTTACTAGGGCACTTAGCTGAGTGTAAAACACATGTTGAGCCTCTCTTACAGTAGCCATTTGAGGTTATTTCCTACTCTAAATTTTCCAGCGTTGAACATTTGGACATAAATTTGTCCCGTATCTATGCCTGTACTCGCATGCAACAGAACTGGAAACTTCAACGCCGTCAATTCATAGCTTATGTGTCTTTCACACGTTACTTCACTGGTATTTTTTCCCAGGCACTTGTGAGGTTACTTGAATGCGTGTGGAATTTCCCAACTGGGTAATCAAAGTTAAGTTGATGAGAAACTGAAATTTACGAATATTTCAACCAAAACAATGATGCATTTTTGTTCTTATGAAGAAGTGCAGGTATCATAAATAAACAAAAAGCAAGGATAAGGAAGAGAAATAAACCCAACTTTGCATCTTTATGTTATTGTTTAGTACACGAAGTAAAAATCGCTTTTGACTGAATTTCGATACCTTTGATTGAGGTCAACCTTCTTTTGGCACAGTATTTTTATTTAATGGATGAAAATCTTAACACTTTTTGATTGTATTTTGGTACCTTTGATAAAATTCAAATCTTTTATGATCATATTCAGATACCTTAAACTAAAGTCAAAATGAAAACGAAGTATAACGTCCTGACTTTTAATGCCCTTACCTGATTTCACATTAAATTCAAATACTATAGTTTGAACCTAAAAAAAATATAAAGAGCGAAAGATAATTAGACAATGAACGCTTACATGTTCTGTAACTTGCTCCATCTTGATGCTTAAGGCATAGCTGTCGTTGTAGTTGGAGTGATGAGGCACACAAGGACACGAGAAGGCAATAACGTCTCCTCAAAGTCTACAATTAGGACTCAAGAGTGTCTCTGAAATGACACTTGTTTGAGGTGATCGAGCGGTGCGCGGGGTCGTCATTACGACAAACTCGACAGACCCTCACGGAGACGAAGCTCAAGCATCCATCAGGCTGGCGAGTGGCTACGATTTCCTGCCATCAGAAAAAATACAAGTTGTGAAGCAAGTTTATACGAGCAAAATATTACTTGAATTAGCACCCATTATTTACTGTAATTATTTGTTGATATTTCAAGACAAACGGTATTTATAATTCAATGGTTTGCGCTATGCTGGCATAGAATTTATAGTCAACACATAATTTTAGATTGCAAATGGGAAAAGATTTCCTGACCTACAAGTTTGCGCAAAGTTTGAAGAATATTACAAAGTTGCATGTGTGCATTGCGTTTTCTAGCTGCCAAATTTCCAGTTCCAGTAATGTCCATCTGTTGTACCACGGCCTAGTAACCTAAACTACTCATGTTGTTTATAGATATTATTTAAACAAAATGCACTTATTTTCCTCGTTAGCGACAGTGTGGAGAATAGATGAAAGATTACAAGGACGGTCAGGTTCCCTGAGTGACTAATAGAGATTCATCACCACAACCACGACACCATGTACGATAATTTACGATGCTGAGACACAGAAATTTGGTAGGGATGTCAGGCTATAGAAAGATGCGTTGTGCATTTCAGTTCCTCCTATTCTTCTTTGCTCCCGGTGCATGTGCGTGATTGAAGTACCTGTGCGTGACTGAGAGTCGTGTGCGTGATCGAAGCCTTAACTTTAGACGGTATGAGACCTGGGTAGCAGCCCAAGAATTTACCACTCTGCCCATTCTTGTTGTAGTATTTTACTCTATTTGTGAATGTCATAGGTAGTTGTGAGTTCCATAAAGCGTATTTACTATTAAATAATATAGCCTTTTATGTAAAAATTACTTATTTATCATTCAAAACAACTGTTGAACCTTTTCCATGTGAATTGACCTCCTGTAATAACGTGAAGCTTGTAATGAATCATTTTCCTTGTTCCCTTTTTAGGGATCACTTGGCCAATGCCACGAGGTTCGTAGGATGGGACATATTATTCAGTTTTATGAAGTATTAATTGATTTTTAGCTTCTGTATAAATGGAATTTTAATTACAATTACTGACCAGAAAAAAATCGATTGAATTTCTGAAGGTTGTTGTTCTTTTCGAATCAAATTTCTGTTAAATAAAACGGCTGTTGTCCTACCAAAAATATTTAGTTTGAAATTTCATTTTATACGCGAATGAAGAATAGATACATAAAAAAGACTACAAATTGCACAAAGGGTAAACTTTTCCACAATACCTTGTTTTTGTTTTCTGTTATTGTAACTACAAGGTGCAGCAACGTTAGCTCCTTTTTCAAGGCGCTTTACTTTGAAAAAAGGAAGTTATGTTGCCGCACCCTGTCTCTCGGGTGATTCAATCGATCGACATGAAATGATAACATCGTCTCAAAATGTCAAACTTTAACACATTCATGCAATTTTCTAAGCCATTGTCTGAGAGCAACATGAGAAAATAGTAGCAATTATTATAGGTGGTGGCGTCGAAGAGACGCAGACCGTCACGCAGATCATTCCACGTAAAATTGCTTCATGCCTCCAGGCCACGGTCTTGAGAGGAATGTCCTGCACGGGACACAATGAGGCTGAGCTCAGCAATCGTTTGATATGGTACGCTGTGTCTGCTAGTGTTAAAATTAAACGTTAGTCTAGTGTTTACAGGATGTTGTGCTCTTTTTCTAAACTGGTTGATGTTACTGTATTATTATCATATTCCTAGTGTTGGTGTTATTGTAGTGGTTCATAGTTTTTGCTTTGAATTGGCTCTGAGTTTAACAGATTTCGTTTCGTACTGACTTGTGCGATCAAAGTTTTATTTTGCATTTGGTTGAAATGTTCATAATGTATGCTTCAAACAGTCCTAGAGATTTCCAATGCTTGTTTTATGCTGATATTGTACTTCATTTTGTTATTTTGATCTACGAGACGGGTTTTACGCAAACCAGTAAATTTACAACTGTCGTTTTGCGACAGCAGGTTGGAGTAATGATGTTCGTTTAACATCGATTACACTATTTGTAAAATATCTTTAAAAATTTGGGCGTACTCTTACTCAGCAATTTTAAACAGATACTTTAATTCACGGCAGCACCCCGAAATTCATTAAAAACTAATTTCACAGCTCTTAAAGCACAGTCCCACTTCAACTCATGCAATTTGTGTATGTTCATTCCTTCACGAACAGATGCCATGGTCTCCTGTCTTCTTTTTGTTGCCCGCGACAGAAAAAGAAGCCAAAGTTCATGGTCAACCACGACACCATGTACGATAATTTACGATGCTGAGACACAGAAGTTTGGCAGGGATGTCAGGCTGTAGAAAGATGCTTCCGATCACAAATAAGAAGACGACCCTCTAACCTTCGGCCGAGGCGTAGGTGTCGTCGGAGATGCCTTGGGAACTTTGTTATTCTTACGTGACTGACCGGAGGCACTTAACACGTTGCCTCCGATTGCCTGATTGGTGTAAAACTTCACTTTGTAAGCATAGTCACTAGAAGGATCTGAAAAAATTACAGAACCTAACCTAAGTGGTACACATACGTACCACTTCGGAGTCAACGTGTTAAAGATTTGCCTAACAACATACGGGAGAAATACAGAGTTGTGAGGTTCACAGAGTTAGGATAAACCGACAGATGTGATTTGTTTATAAAGAATACACACAAGCAGTACAGTAGGGATAAGCGTATATACAATGAAAACTGTTTTAAAACTATGACTATATTTCTCGGATTATTTACAAATTCTTAGTAACGAAAATTAAAATTTTCAATCGTAATTAAATGTGGGTAGCTGATCGAGCGCTCTGCAATGAGAGATCGAGTGTACTTGAGCTTACGTACTGTAACTTACATCCTTCATCAAATGAGTGAATTTTTATTTTGTCAAATTCACTGCTCAATATATTGCAAAGATTTGGAAGAAGATGAGGAGCATTTTTTCTTCTATAAAATCTAAACTAGACTAAAATCGTGCGTGACTAAAATGCCCTTGCTTAATTAAGATGCATGTACGAGACTGAAATGTCTGTGCGTGATTAGGATACATGTGCATGATTGCTGCAATAATTTTAGACGACATGGGACTTGGAAAGCAGCCCAAGTATGAAACTGATAGCTTCTTCCTGTTACCATATTTTATACTATTTTATTTTAATTCTTCGTCACGAAATTCTCTTCACGTATTTTTCATTCCTCTCCCTCACTTTTCTACTCTCTCACTAAAAGGACCTCTAGTAAACAAGAAACAGCATAAAACCTGCACTGTTCTTTCCTTTCCAAGAGCTCCATAGTTCAGCCTTCCAGTCGATCTTTCATCCGCGCTTTTTGAAAAGCCGGACAGGACGCGACTGCCTCGGGATCACCTTGTCCGGCTGAAGACGAGTGAGGCTGTCATTACAGCAGAAGGTCTTATCCGTGTCATGAGATATGTCACTAAGCACCGGCTTTTGTGGGTCGCCCAGCATCATTACATCTGTGCTTACAAGATCGTGATGCGACCATGTAGGGGTTGTCATACGGATTGGTCTTCAAGATTTTTTTCATTTCCTTACACCGCCGTCAGCATTCTTCGATGAGAAGACTTTGGTCCGGACAACATCGTGAGCTGTAGTTCACATACCAGTTCTTGGTACTAAACTGAGGAGTGCTTTTAGCCTGTTCATCACAATGAGTGGGATTTGCAGTCATTATGCTGTCATTGTTGTGGGCTTAACAGCATATTTACTGCAGCCAAGGTCAAATACAAGTGGTTCTCGATCTAAGATTTGGATTTACTGATTGAAGTTTAAAACTTTTAATTAAAAGCTTAAATATTGAGGGAAAATGAATGGTTACTTATTTAAACCCTAAAGGTGCAATTCTGGACTTTTAAGAGACAATTTGAAGAGAATCCAGGTCTAACATTACAATAATCTGGAGTGAATCTAGACCCTGAATGAAAATAATCTGAAATGAATCCAGACCCTAAATGACAATAATCTGAAATGAATCCAGACCCTAAATGACAATAATCTGAAGTAAATCTAGACCCCAAAGGACAATAATGTTTACAATGTGCAACGAAAAAATGGGCTTGTAAAATCTAACTTCGTGAGTGTAATTTAGTTCTATGAGTTCTGATCTTTTTATGTTCATTGTAAATTCAGAGAGTCAGCACACACATTCACCGCTTACTTGCAGTCCAGAAGCAATGGCTAGCACTCAACTTAAGTGAACTGAACTCCAAGTGGCGACTTCTAGAAGAACGAATATTCACGACTCAAGTCAATTTTTCACTGATTAATTTGAAACGCTGCGAGCTGGCGCTTTGGAGACGTGGACGCTGTAGGTTCCATTTGTGTACATGTCGACACACGTTGTATACATGTCGACAAACGTTGTATACATGTCGACACACGTTGTATACATGTCGAAACACGTTGTATGCATGTTGATACACGCTGTATGCATGTTGATGCACGCTGTATACATGTTCATACACGCTTTATGCATGTTGATACACGCTATATACATGTTGATACACGTTCTGTACATGTTGACATACGTTGTGTACATTTTGATACACGTTCTGCACATGTTGATACCGTTAAGTTGTGTACATGTTGAAGCAAGTTAAGTTAAATTGCTCGTAAATAAATCCATTTCTATGCGCAAGAAGAGCTCATTTACATAGAACGCTTTAGTGAATGAAATATGCTGCCTAGCCAGGAAGCCTCTGTGAACAATTAAGTGGCAATGTTTATTTGTGAATGCGTGTTTTAAATACATGGTGATTGAGTGCGCCTGAATTTGATGGTGGTGTAGTTTATTGTTCTGGTTCTGGGCATGTAATGGTATTTGAAAATCATTTCTAAAGTTATTATTAGTGTCGATTTTAATATGTATCTTTGCAGTGTAAATAAGTTAAATTGCGCATAAGTGAGCTATAGCTACTATATATGATTGTAAAACAATAATTCAATTATATTTTTCCAGGCCTTAGGATTTTATGAAGTGGCCAAACATAATAGCGCGCAAAATACAACATGTGTTTATTCACCATCTAATCAGAGCAGTGACTGCCCTGTTCAATCAGCTTACACTCCAACCCTTTCCCTTCCCCACACACACCTCGTGCTCCCCATCCCGCCCATCCAGCTCGTCAAGGCCTCACTTAGCTCTAAGGACTTGTAACTTGTCACTCAAATCTTACGTGCCACATGCCACAGCAGACCCAGAACACAAAATTGTGGGTCTTTGTGTCACTCGTCCATGTCGTTAATTTGCAGCCGTGATCTCGAGACGAACTCGTAATACCGTCCTTTTTGAGCAATTTATTACAGATCCTGACCATCACTTGGCTAGATTATAGGTCAATGAATGTAAAGAGACGGACACGATCGACCCAAAACCTTTGCCTCTGGAACCCTCCTCTTATACTCTCATATTGTATCGATGATCAAAGAACGCATAAACCGAGATGGACTTCATATCGTCTAACGAATGTTAAACTCGACTAACGAGTAATATTGATCACAAGTGAAGCTAATTATGTATTTTTACAGCGAATATTTTCACAGGTGCAGCGCTTCCCCACATTTTGCCCTGATGGCATTTGTTTTTTATGTTCTTTTTTAAAGGCGGTGTTGATGACTAAAGATAAGCGAAAATGTTTGCAAGCTGGTTCAACTATGGTATCTGAACTGCAAATGCAGTAGTCAATTGTACGCTTAGATTTAAAAACCACTGAGATCTAGAAATATATTAGCAAAACATCAACATAGTAAGCTGCTTATTCCCATTGCCGGGGGTACACAACACTTGCTGATTCATGAATGGATGGAAGATCAATTTGATTCTTGAGGAAGCAAAATAGGAGACATGGAGTAAATCGTTCGACCTAAATAATTTGTTTTCTTAAAATCGTGAGTATCTAAGAAATTTAATCTCATTTAGAGTTGTTTGCGTTTTGAATGTTAGAACTATCTAAGAACTAGAGGAAAAGACCTTTACATAATGACTCTTAAGTTACGATCCCTTACGTTAATTCCCCCGTATTATTTACGGCCTTTAGGACACATAGTTCATTTGCATGACAGCTTCAAACAGAACTGTGAATACATTAAGACTCAAGACTTGGTCGTAAAATTCGTAGACACTACTGGTCTTTGTCAAGTTAAATCAGGGTAAAACATTTTAATTGTAAATCAGTTATCTTGAGCAAACAACACAAAAACCCAAGTCTGTGTAAATCAGGTCATTGTTTTGTAGGTTGGTTGAATGCTATTGATAGTCTTCAATGTCAGTCATTCGCCGCATTAAAAAATAATCGGTCAATCGCGACTACTACTTTCATATATTGACTGATGAATATACGATCATTTATTTTCGAGTTGCCTTGAACGTTTTCCTGAAGGGCTTTTAAAGTCGCTGTCTAGGTAATTATATTACCTGGCATAATGCTAAAAATTCCAGAAATTTGTTAGAAGCCAAAGCAGGAAAATCAAACTACGACTAGGCTCGCATTACTCAGTCCAAAGATTGCTCCAAAGTAAACCAGGACAGATCAATCTACTTTCTTCGTACACTTTCTAACCCCACAAAATGAACAGACTAAGAGCAAATGAAAAGTTTCAAATCATTACCTGAGCCTCAAGAAGAGCACGATCGATTTATTTAGAGATCCCAAGTGATCATCGAACTCCAGAATGACACTGTTCTTGTCTCCACTTGAAGTGGTCGCCATAATCGTAGGTTGTCTCGTTGTGGTCACTGTACCTTCCTGCAATTCAGGGTCCTTATGGGCTGGGCAAATTCATCGTAAGTTTAATTCCATGTACTCTGCCAGGCGGTCGTTCTTGATAACACACAGCGGGGATGAGCAAGCGGCCTTTCGATGGGACTTTTCCAGAACAGCGCTCGGCTTTCTTGGCGTCAGTGTCGTAGGAAAAATTAAAAGTGGCGAGTTTGTAGTGCTCTGGTGTTCAGAATAATTCAAATTCTTCGAAAGATGGAAGTTTATAGTGTTTTCAACTGTTGCAAATCCTTTTCTTCACAACAAATACAAGTAAAAGTATAATTATCACGAAGTTGACAGTACGAATACGTTAAAAATAAATGTTATAAATAAGGTTATATAAATGTTATAAATTATAACATAATCGAGCAGGACACTCTACTTCAGTTTCATCCAGTCTAAAAATAGGAAATTATTCACCGAAAAAATGCGATGTTATGAACATTTCAGGCGTTTAACAATTGGCGAATAATTTCCTTCATCAGCTGCTTCCAAAATCTTAGTTCACTGATGTTGAATTTTCATCTCACTGCTGAGGTTTGAAGTTTATTTACAGTTTCTTATTCTCACTGAGATTGCATTGACAATGTTACGTTGCAATAAAATACAATATAACAATGAGCAACCAGTCTACTCCAGTATTTTTGTAGTCATATCTGCTAGTAAAGAAAACTTGCGCTGCGTTACTTGAGTTTTCTGATTTGCATCATGTGTTATTCATTTATAGTTTATTCAGATTTAAATTTCCATCGGGCTCACATTTTTGAAGTTCTCACGCCACACTGGGGTACTATGCCATACTGGGGTACTATGCCACACTGGGGTACTATGCCACACTGGGGTACTATGCCACACTGGGGTACTATGCCATACTGGGGTACTATGCCACACTGGGGTACTATGCCACACTGGGGTACTACGCCACATATGCAGATCCCCCATACAGGTTATGCATCAAAGTTTTAACTTTATGCTGTACATGTAGGTTCTACATGCAGATCATAACCATGTAGATCACACTGTCTCTGGATACACTCAAAAAGATAACATATGCGTGGGCTACGCTCATACAGACCACATACACAAAGGTATTACACGAGCCCATACTTATTCATATTCTATTCAAACAAGTTACACTTAATCTCACCAGAGTCATACATGTGTATGACAACTGATGACATACATACAGGTTGCATTCATAGAAGCTACATTCATTTCTACGTGCTACATCCCTGAAGATTGCATTCATGCATTACTCCGGGTAAGTTGCATTCATGCATGCTGCACTCGTGCAGGTAGCATGCTACAGTCCTGCAGACTGAATTCATGCTTACTGCACCCCTGCAGGTTGCGTACTACAGTTCTGCTGACTGAATTCATGCTTACTGCACCCCTGCAGGTTGCGTACTACAGTCCTGCTGACTGAATTCATGCTTACCACACCCCTGCAGGTTGCATGCTACAGTCCTGCTGACTGAATTCATGCTTACTACACCCCTGCAGGTTGCATACTACAGTCCTGCAGACTACATTAACGCATGGCTCTGCAAGTCGCAATGCACCCGCAACCTCCAGCGACTCCGCCCAGTCGCAAAGCAAGGTCGCTCTCTCCGTAGTGCAGGTTGAGGTAGTAAGGTCATTTTGTGTCGCGTGATGCACTGGTGTTTTATTACTGTAATGTGTCATTTTGTGTTGTGTGATGCACTGGTGTTTTGTGTGACTGTAATGTGTCATTTTGTGTTGCGTGATGCATTGGTGTTTTGTGAGACTATGATGTGTCATTTTGTGTTGTCTGATGCATTGATGTTTTGTTACTGTAATGTGTCATTTTGTGTTGTGTGATGCACTTGTGTTTTGTGTTACTGATGTGTCATTTTGTGCTGCGTGATGCATTGATGTTTTGTGTGACTGTAATGTGTCCTTTTGTGTTGTCTGATGCATTGATGTTTTGTTACTGTAATGTGTCATTTTGTGTTGTCTGATGCATTGGTGTTTTGTGTGACTATGATGTGTCATTTTGTGTTGTCTGATGCATTGATGTTTTGTAACTGTAATGTGTCATTTTGTGTTGTCTGATGCATTGGTGTTTTGTGTGACTATGATGTGTCATTTTGGGTTGTGTGATGCACTGTTGTGTTGTGTAACTGTGATGCATTTTATGGTTATTGTATGTGCTACATTTATTCAATTTATTTCATTTTGTGTGACGGTTCTACGCTTTTGTGTATGCTGTGTTACTGAAGTACAGTTTCGTTTAATTTTGTGTAGCTGTACAGTTTCGTAAATTTTGAGTTCCTGTTGTATTCTTCAATGTTCATTCGTTATTCTCTTGTTCTACCTATTTACGTCATTTTATTCGACAGAAGAAATTCATTTTCTTTTCCATTAGGGCAGTACATTTCCTAGCTATTTTGTGTGACCTTACACATCTCTGTTTGCGCCTGTGTCTTTTAATGTGAGGAAATTATCACAAATTTGTGAGCATTTGGCATGTCAGTTTGCTATTCTGTATTATTTTGTTTCGCATGTTTGTGGAATTATTGCACGAATACGAAGTATTTTATATTAGGGTTGTGTTCTTCCGTGGTATTTTATGCTCATTTAAGTTAATATGTCATGACTATGAGTCATTTAGAGTTCCTGTAATATGAATTAGATGCCTTTTCGAGCACTATCTTGTAATTTTATGTTGTTTTGAAATGTTATAGGGTTATTAGCATTATGGGGTAGGGCTTCCTTATGTGTTTGTGTTCGTATGGTGAGCTTATGTGTGTTTGTGTTCTTATGGTGAGCTTATGTGTGTTTGTGATGCTGCAACAGTGTTTGTGGAGCCTTGTAATGCACCTGTTATTTCAGTGCTACTTTTCCGTAGCCGAGGGTGAGATGTAAATCGTTTGAGAAGAATACTTTCATCATTAATTAGAGATACTGAAGTTGTATATACGATTTCTCGATAGCAAAATTATGCCACTGACATACTCACCAGACACGCTTATTGACAAACATATATTGTCAGGCTGCAATGAACAGTTATAAAAAATTATGTAAGCTAATGGTCCCCATCGTCAGAAGTTCGAATCTCATTTTGTTAATTTTACATCTCTTATCAATGAAAAAGAGTTCCGCTCTCTCATTGCAAGGCAATAATTTCAGGTGAACCAGTAAATTATACTGAAAAAATTTTCCCTGCCCTGGGCCAAAAATTCCTTCATATCATAAGAGCTGACAAAGTAGGTGAATAAATGGATATTGGTCAATTATACAGGGAATTTCTCCCAGATGACCGTGACAGTTTTTGCATTGGGAAGTTATTAACGTTTTGGAAATGTCAGTACCTTAAAAATAAACTGCAGCACAATCAGGTTAAACATACATTCCTATAATGGGCACTACTTGCCTGGTCTTCACATTAACTATTGCATCATGACGCATTTTTCCGTTCTCATATGTTCTTCTGTTACCTCGTGTTCTTGAGTTATCGTTTATTCCTCCGTTTTTCCCCTTTAATTATTTCGTTATTGCACGTTCTATTATTATCACCAGCTTTCCAATTCCATCATATTCTTATGATTGCATAGTTTTTCGTCATCGCTTGGTGTTCTGTTGTATCTTTAATTCGTTTTTGTCAAATGTATTTGTGTCACCAACAAATACTGATTAGCTGGACAGAGAGAGAGTCATAAACTGCAGTCCTGATGTGTACACGAGGGAGTCGTAATCTAAAGGTAATAAATCAAGGTAATTAATCAAGATGCAATGATGGACATTTGATTTGTAATAAAAATGAGGGTAATTAATAGGACTTTGAATATTTCTTCCTTTCCTGGTGTTTGTTCGTCGTCTCTAGTAGTTCTTCCGTCTGATCAGGAGAATTTTTTCAACTTATAGATTTTTGTGCAGAATTCACTTCTAATTTTATTCACTCAAAAGCACGTGAAGTCAACATAAATATACATAACATTCCACATGTGCACCCTCAGTGCAATCCAACGTGTACATAGCACTCGTTCACAGTCACAAACATATTAATATCGAGTGTTCTGGTGACTGCATTCACTTACTGATCATTATTTTAATCATTTCAGTAGTTCACACTTGTAATTTATATCAAAGAACAGCACAGTTACAATGTATGATGTTCATTCAACACTACACACTTCAATCGTGCACGTTATCCGAATGATAACTACATTTTCACTGTCGAAAATTATTTTTATTCCGTTAAAAGTGGCCGTTTCATAGTCAACGTAAATTTTTGTCGTGAGCTTGCAGTTTTTTAAAGGTCGTTTCCAATGAGTCTTTACTGACGCACTTTACACGAAAACAATTTCTGTAACTGAACACTGCTAAATTAATGCCTTCCGCAACATCCATGGTCCAGATCAACTCAGAAATGGCCGCTTAAAAATAAGAAAGTCTACGGAAAATATTTTCCATGTTTCAATAGTTGATATGGTTCAGAGACTTGTGAATTTTGGAAATGAGACTCTACTGCCTCTGATGATTCATTGAAATGTAATATATTTCTTTACGTGAAACTAATAGCAACAGAAAGTTTTATTCAGTGTTTTCAAACAAGAAACCCAATTATGTCTCCAAAATATTAAAAAAAGAAACATTGAGAGGCAATTATACAGGGCGAGACCTTGTAGCTTGACGGTGATGCTTCACTCTCAAATAAATTAATGATAGAATATTATCCTCCAGCTCTCCAGACGGGGATTTAAATTCACTCAAACGAATCCTTCTTTTTCATTGTTTCAGCCGACCGTAGACCCCGCAAAAATATTCTCGAAGTCACACTTCTGTCAATGACATCACAACTAGGAATTTCACTCACCATTTCGTTATAATTTATCACTGGCCTTATGTCTTGCTGAGACTCTATTTCGTGCAGCCGGTGTGTTTAACTTGAACTTCTATTTCGTGTAACCGGTGTGTTTAAACTGAACTTCTATTTCGTGTAACCGGTGTGTTTAAACTGAACTTCTATTTCGTGTAACCGGTGTGTTTAAACTGAACTTCTATTTCGTGTAACCGGTGTGTTTAAACTGAACTTCTATTTCGTGCAAGTCGTGTGTCTAAACTGAACTTCTATTTCGTACAACCGGTGTGTCTAAACTGAACTTCTATTACGTGCAACCGGTGTATCCAAAACTCAACTAGATCAAGTAAATTATATATGACGGTAACAATTGAACAGTTGGTTAGCTGCATCTTGTTTCAATAAGTTAGAGCACAGCTGTCAGCACCCGCTTAGTTGCATCACTCCCTGAAGTGTTGGAGCCATTCCTTCACTAAATTTGCTAAAGCACATAGACAATATCTTCAGAATCATTGTATTCAGTGCAAAAATAGCGATACAAAGATATCAGATGCAAACAGACTGGTCATTTGTTGATCGTTTTACTTCGCTGGCTAAAATGCATTGCTTCATGTTAAAACTCGTTCAAGATTTTAAAAATTTTAGGATATTAAACACTTGTCTTTACTTTGCGCTACGCTATTTTCGTACAATGTTCTTATTCTTAATTCAATAATGATTAATTTGCTTACAAAATCTTAGAATATAATACACGAACTTTTTCCGCAATCACTGAAGCATCAGAGCTATTCGTGTCGGACTTCAACACGAGACCAGTTGCGCAACTCTGTTTTTCATCGCTTCTCACGTGGAGAGAAAATATCGTTCATACCACATTCTACAAAAAAATTTTGCCAGTTTGATGTATTTTATTTTATGAAATACGTCCTGCACTTTCATGTAGCAATGTTGGTGCAGTACTTGTACGCCCCTGAATGCCTAACATCAGCGTAGTCCAGACGAAAGAAACAATTTCTTCATAAATTTTGAGGGTGTTGGGGAACTAAAATCACTAAAAAAGTTTGCATGTTACATTTCCTTGAAACCAAAATAAATTTCAAAACCTCAACCTTCAATGATAGCATCTCGTCCAACTGCAATCCAATCATCAACAATCTGTTAGCGCTGTGGTCAAGCAGTCATGTATGTTCACACCTAGGAGATGGGTGAGAAGGTTTGAAACTACTTCCTTTAGTCGGGAACAGTTGGTGCATATTCATACATTACACGTTTAAGTTCATATGTTATACTTTAAAAAAATTGAAGAAACAAAAATAAAGAAATATTTTCATACAAAACATTTTCATTAGGGATTATTAAATCTTTACAGAAGGTCTATGATTCTTTCTAGCAGTGCTTGCAATACAGCTGTGCGTGCTTTGTTTGTTGATTCGTGCTTTTTACGCCTTTGATTGTCTTTTACAGCGTTTACGTCTATGTTTTTCATTTTTAATTTTGAGCTTTAAAAAAGTGCTTTTGAGCTTTGACTACCTCTATTATCCTGTGATAGAAACGATCGTGTTATTAGTTATTTAACTGAATTTGAATGAAAGCAGTGTATGTACGAGTCTCCGCACTCTCGCAGATAACTTTTATCGTACACAAAAAATGAATTGTCCTAAAAACCCTCAAATCTTGATTGTTTCCTTGACTGTGTACCAACTGTTTCCGACCAGAGAAACTATAAATAGGCTGAATCCTCTATATAAATGAGGTAAGATTGTAAAAGGCGTACAAGCGTAACACCCATACGTATACAGGGAGACCCGAGAAGCGAAGCTAGAGAACTGATGAGCCTTTCTTTGTGTTAGTAACTTACTCCTCCATGTTTAATACCACGGCTACCCTGCTGATATACTGAGAAAGATGTACGTTGAAACTTACATCAAAGAAAGCAAGAGTCTATTGCTGAAATGATAAATCATACTCCGGTTGATGATCAATACACGAAATTCTTCTTGACCCAAAAACAGCTCGTTGAGGTGCGACGGATGAACATGACACTTTCATCTGCATCCAATAGTAAAATGAAAAATGATTTGCTACTCCATCGGTGTGTGAACGGTACAGAAGAAGAGTCCATCCTCTGCACTAACTTCAAAACTTCAATGAAACAAACGCAGTAAAAACGCTTAAGACTTGAACGAACATTTCCCTTGAACGAAAAATACTTTGTGTTAGAACAGCATCAACACAAAGAGACACAAACTCTCTAGATCTTCATTTAAGTTTGACATGCCTTGGTTACTATGGGTGTATTCTACTCCTCCCCCAGTCCTCCCCTGGGTACAGCCTCCCCATTAGCCCCCTTCCCCGCCCTCTGGCCAGGCTACTCAACCGCAAGACCTGAGTCTTCCTCCCCCCTCATCTTGTACCCTTCTGTGGGCTCTGATCGAGTGCAGTCACGACCGCCCTCCAGCTACAGGTGCTGCCGGTACTGATGCTTCTGCTACTGCTGCTGGTACTGTGGTAGTTGTTGTTGTTCTTGCTGGTATTTTGCTTCTGCTGCTGGTACTGTGGTAGTTGTTGTTATTGTTCTTGCTGGTATTTTGCTTCTGCTGCTGGTACTGTGGTAGTTGTTGTTGTTCTTGCTGGTATTTTGCTTCTGCTGCTGGTACTGTGGTAGTTGTTGTTGTTGTTCTTGCTGGTATTTTGCTTCTGCTGCTGGTACTGTGGTAGTTGTTGTTGTTGTTGTTCTTGCTGGTATTTTGCTTCTTCTACTAGTGGTGCTATGGTAGTTGTTGTTTTTCTTGCTGGTATTTTGATTCTTCTACTAGTGGTGCTATGGTAGTTGTTGTTTTTCTTGCTGGTATTTTGCTTCTTCTACTAGTGGTGCTATGGTAGTTGTTGTTGTTCTTGCTGGTATTTTGCTTCTTCTACTAGTGGTGCTATGGTAGTTGTTGTTTTTCTTGCTGGTATTTTGATTCTTCTACTAGTGGTGCTATGGTAGTTGTTGTTGTTCTTGCTGGTATTTTGCTTCTTCTACTAGTGGTGCTATGGTAGTTGTTGTTTTTCTTGCTGGTATTTTGATTCTTCTACTAGTGGTGCTATGGTAGTTGTTGTTTTTCTTGCTGGTATTTTGATTCTTCTTCTAGTGGTGCTATGGTAGTTGTTGTTCTTCTTGCTGGTATTTTGCTTCTGCTGCTGGTACTGTGGTAGTTGTAGTTGTTTTGCTTTATGATGCTGCTACTGGTAGCGTAGTGGTGATTGTTATTACTGCTGCCAGTATTTTGCAGCGTATTGATGCTGTTGGTAGTTATTCTAGCTGGTATATTGCTGCATCATGTTACTCATACGGCTACTTAGCCGCCACTGTTGCTGCTGTTACAGATGTTGCAGTCATGTTACTAACTACTGGTGCCAGTGCTACAGCTCCTGCCACTAATATGGTTCCCGTAACTACAGCAATAGTGCACTAGGTACACTATTGCTGGTGCTACACCTACTAATAGTACTGTCGGTATCAGTGCTACAACTCCTGGTTCTATTTTTTTATAGTTTAGCTACTACACAGTCAGGAAAACAGAAAAGCCTTTTCGTTAGATGTTCTGTGTTTTTTCTTCATTAATTTATTCTTAGGTATTTTTAATGATAATTGTTAAATGTGCAACGCATAAAGCTAATGCAAATATAAAGTCACCTCACACTCCTAACACAGCAGCATTGTTTTTATCTTTACTAGACCATCTCAACTTCATTCTTATAAAATGAGTAGAATGACAGTGTTCACCTATTCATCCACGTAATATACCCAATTTTCTTCCATCGATCGCTTGTTATTCGCTTGATGATCTTCATGAACTAACCCTAGTCACCTGAAAGCAACACAGATTCCGCTCAACTAAATCAATAAACTGAAGCCAAGTCATTGAGATGCATCACAAATCTGTTAATAAACTGAAGCAAATCATTGAGATGCATCACAAATCTGTTAATAAACTGAAGCAAATCATTGAGATGCATCACAAATCTTAATAAACTGAAGCCAAGTCATTGAGATGCATCACAAATCTGTTAATAAACTGAAGCCAAGTCATTGAGATGCATCACAAATCTATTCTTTGCACTCAACAACACAGTCACAAACCAGTGCTGAGTGTACACGTCAGTATGATGCTGTGTTAACTCCTGCACAGCGTCTCTCCTCAGTACACAGAAGCTTTGGATCCACAATTCTGGCGAACCTAAATTTGTTGTAAAAATGAACCAAGCAAAAACGACCTCCGTGGCCTTCAGCAAGCCCGCCCTTCTGCCAAGTAACGCCTCATGCTGCCCAGCCGATGTCAGTTGCCCAATATAAATGAGTAAAATCAATGTTCTCTTCAGCGTATTTTTAATTCATGAGGATTCTCAAGTAAATTAAAGACTCGTGCTGACCAGAAAATACATGTTGTAATTGTTCAACAGTAAAATAAAGCATCACAGCGTCGTGCTGACTTAAAATTTGCATGTTCAGATGCTCAAAATTGCAGTACCTTGTTAGATAACAATACTGGTCTACATATTAAGTGAGTTAATAGCCTCAATCACTGTGTTAGCTGACACTTTTTAGCTTGCTGTTCACACAAAAGAATAATTAACAGCAAGTTATTTCAAGCAATCAGCTTAATTTAAATAACTCTTAGGATCTTAACAAGACATTGACACTCATACTCTTCACTATGTCTAGCGTAGTTCTTGAAGGATGTCTTAAATCTATTACAGTAACCAGTTATTAGTGGCTGTTATTATGCAACCTAAATATAACTTGCATCAAGTAACTCTTACTTGTGAGCCGCTGTGCCTTGAAGCAGGTGATGAAATTTAGCTGCAGGTCACAACCTGCAGCCAACCTACACTAACCTGCAGCAGGTCACAACCTGCAGCAGTAACCAGCCTACACTAACCTGCAGCAGGTCACAACCTGCAGCAGTAACCAGCCTACACTAACCTGCAGCAGGTCACAACCTGCAGCAGTAACCAACCTACACTAACCTGCAGCAGTAACCAGCCTACACTAACCTGCAGCAGGTCACAACCTGCAGCAGTAGCCTCCAGTAGCTCACGTCCGGTCCGCCGGGCATAACCCTCACCCCCCCGGTCACTCACCCCCTCTCTCTCCCTCACGTCCCCCTCGTTTGCCCCTCCTGACATCGGCCTTCCCCACCTAAAGTAGCTCTGTCTTTATTTTCCTTCCCTCTTTCATAACTTGCGGCTCCTGATCATCTGCTGCTGCTGCTGCTGCAACATACGCTATAATATTCATTTGCCTTCACATGCACGTGCTCAGGGTTTTAATATTCAGTCGTTAGTCAATAAAAGTAAGCTGTAATTCGGCTGACAAGTGAATTTTTTTTTGAGGTCTGTAAAATTTTTTTTCTTGTTTATGCACTGGCATGATTATGTCTCATGAAGCAGCATGCGCTACACTCAATGCTCCCTGGGCGTCATGTTTATGTGTTCTACACACATTATGTAGGCACTATTTTTGTTTTACCATCAGTCAGGGAGGATATAAATTAAAGTAATATGATTTAAATAAAGTGTTGGGGGTACATAAATCATTATAAAGCTAAACATGATGTTTCCTGAACATTGTGTCAGTAAGTGCTACATTATGATGGCGTACTTTCTTTATTAACATCAATTAATCACAAGCATTAGAATCACTTCGATGGAATTTTCTCGCCAAAACATCATTATAAAATTTCGCTAAAAAAAATTCCCAATCTGAGCTATAAATTTACGAAAAACAAAAATTTAAATGTGGAGGCTATGAAGACCTCTTTTAGTCTCAGTTAAATCACAGCTGAATGAACGTCAGAACAAAGCTAGAATTAATGAACGTCAGAACAAAGCTAGAATTAATGAACGTCAGAACAAAGCTAGAATTCTACAAGAGTAAATTTTGGTTTTCCCTCACGAGGAACTTCGGTGATGCGTGACCCCTTAGAAAGTTATACGTTACTTTCTCAAATTGGTTCATGTTACTTTCTTATTTAAATTAAACTGCCACGTCTCCCTGTCAGCTTCGTTCCTGTTACTTTCTTATTTAAATTAAACTGTCACGTCTCTTTGTCAGCTTTATTCATGTTGCTCTGATATTTAAATTAAACTGCCATGTCCCTTTCTCAACTTAATATATGTGTCTTTCTTAATTAAATCGAACTGCCACGTCTCTTTGTCAATTTTGTTCATGTTTCTTTTTATTCGAAGTGAACAACCACAACCCCAGTACCAGTACCGTGTGGGTGAGGATCCAGTTCCTTTATGGTGAGGAAAACAAAGATCTTCACGTGATTGTGATAGTTATTTTGGTACTTCACACTGCACCCAATTTTAATTATTAATCTTGAGTTGTTTCCAACACAAAGCGAAGTTACGGCTGGTGGAATTTGTATAATCCATGCATTCCAAGTCAAATGACATCAAAAGCACGAAAATTAGCAGAACTGACGGCACGTTAGGACCAAAAAATATTTGTGAAGCCTTCATAGAGTTAGCGGCTGGAGTACGTGACATACAAGGTGATTCTAGCCACTGTCTCGTAGTCTCTCTCCATTGCAATGCTCCAGTTCATGCCTCATTGTTCTTACAATGCTCAGGGAGCAGTGGGCAGCAACTATAATCTCCTTATTTTGATGGCCGGCACAGATCATCATGATACAACTTATTCTTTTCCATGATTCAGGCGGGTTCCAGTCATCCATTCCATCTGTCATCACGTACGTATGAAGAAGGATTCAAGCTTTTAAACGATGCATAGCGTGCGTCAATGCATCTCATCTACGGAGCAAAAAAAACGAAAATTAATGTGGAAAATTTAACCCGAACACCTTGTACTTTATGTTCTGTAAATTAGTTGCATCACTGATATTAACTTCAGAGAAAGAATCACGTTTCATTTTGTTATTAAAAAGCTCGATTAATTGTTAATTTATTGGAGATTCGTAATTTTTTCCTATTTTGTAGAGTTCATTAATAGAGCGCAATCAAAATTCTTCATCCCACAAGCACATATAAAAATAATTTTCTTATATAATTGCAGTATGTCAGTAAAAATTCTAACTCATGTTATGCTAGTTAGTCTCCCTGTTCAATTGCGTCAATGAAGCATGCAACCATTTCAACTGTTACACCCAGTCACGATGAAAAAGTGTTATACCCAGTGACGATGAAGTTTTATACCCAGTGACGATGAAGAAGTGTTATACCCAGTGACGATGAAGTGTTATACCCAGTGACGATGAAGTGTTATACCCAGTGACGATGAAGTGTTATACCCAGTGACGATGAAGTGTTATACCCAGTGACGATGAAGTGTTATACCCAGTGACGATGAAGTGTTATACCCAGTGACGATGAACAACACAGACAATGCTACCGACTTGCCCATAGCGTGTAAATGAATTGAGTGTTGTATGAATGAGTTGTCAAAGAAGGTCAGGTTGTAGAAGCGTGTTGGTCTTCAGCGCACTTGCGATTTGACTGCTACGACCTTCGAATTAAAATAACGTCCACTTCTGTACACCAGCTTCTTTTTTAGATGTTTTTCTTGTACTAGACGCTCATTAGCTAAAATTCCCCGGGCATAACAGGAAATGAAAGTTCTTTCTTCTCTGAGTAAATGAAATTAATGAAGTTTTAGAATTTATTTTTCACTGGGATGTCCCTACCACTTATTTTGACGACTAGCCAGTCAGGAGACGTGTTTTGTTTTTCTCGCGTTAGCTTAAATGTCAAACTTCTTTTGCAAGGTTACCATCACGGCCAAATATTTTGTTAATTCAATTCAATTACGTGCTTTGATAAAAAATTTGCCGAGAAAGATTCTATTGATTCAGTAAATAACCGTCTTCTTTATCACGCATCATTTTTCTCTATTAATGGAACCATTTATCCAAAGATTCTAGTCCTGAATAAAATGTGTTACAACTCCAAATGATCCACGAGTGAGAGAAATACGGTTGTATGAAATACATTTTATGTATCAGATACTCATTCAGAAAAATTTACAGCAATCATTTAAAGCAAATTATCCGTGAAAAACACGAACGTAAGGCACAAAAATTGCCTGGTTTTCAGCCCCAAATCTGTGAGGGCATAGACGCTTTGAACGTAATTCTGTTGCGCAGGAGTCCCTGTGGTTCCTCTACTGAGACTAAACTTGAGTGCTCACTTAATTTCACATGGTTCAATGGTTCAATTACCTTGATCAATCTTTGGTCCAATCAGCTCGATCGATCTCTCTTTCGATCTCCTCGATCGATCTCTCGTTCTTTCGCCCTTAGTGCAATGATTGAAGTGCTATGAATCCTTGATCTATCAGTGCTATGAATCCTTGATCTATCAGTGCTATGAAGCCTTGATCTATCAGTGCTATGAAGCCTTGATCTATCAGTGCTATGAAGCCTTGATCTATCAGTGCTATGAAGCCTTGATCTATCAGTGCTATGAAGCCTTGATTTATCAGTGCTATGAATCCTTGATCTATCAGTGCTATGAATCCTTGATCTATAAGTGGTATGTAGCCTTGATCTATCAGTGCTATGAATCCTTGATCTATAAGTGGTATGTAGCCTTGATCTATCAGATTATAGATTATTTTTACAACTCTAGATGTATCGATAAAAAGCCACAATCCCTCTCAATAGATTTAACTCAAAGCTAGCATAACAAGCGTATTATGGTTCTGTTATGATGTAAATACACTAAATTCAAAGATTGGATGGGAAAGATACATGAAATAATCACTAAAGTATCAGACAATGAATAAACGAAAAGCTAGCAAACACACTTACATATGTAGGGCACCGAAGTCTACCTTGACCATTCTATGCAAATGCGAGCCAGGTGAAGATTCCTAATGACACGCAAGCATCAGAATAAAATAAAGACCACACCACCAACCTGCTGTCGTGTTCTCTATTTCCTGAAGATCACATGCAAATCAGCGGCATTGCCCTCGGTTGTGCAGAGCAGTAATTCTGGAGCTCCTTTGCATGCTCTTGTGTCCAGAGTAAGATCAGTATCGCATCGGCGACCCACAATTTCTTGCCTACTTTATTCACTGATCAAATTTCCAGAATGTCTAACATTTAAGGCAGTGCGACGAACAGCTACAAATTATTTCAATGTACATGGAGAGATTTGAAATGTTATCGCTATGGGAGAAGTTTACGGTCTTGTGAATCTTAACTGTTAGGAAATTTTGAGCTTAATCAAATTCGTCGGAGTCAGTAAAAACTACATAGCTTCACCATCACTGTACTCTTATCCTATACTTGTCAAATGCTTGGTTTTCTTAGATGATTGTTTTGCAAAATTTTCATTCAATTAGGTAAACAACTCAGAAACTTTTCACAATAAATGTAAAGTTTTATTTATGCGAAATTAAAATAATGAAGGATCTTTGGAAAAGTGAATCAATGAAACCTATTGTTGGAATAGGCACATTAGTTAAGATCCTGCACTGTCTTCCGCAGTCGCTTCATGGTACGCTCAAAAATAAACACAAATTTGCCATGCTAACAATGACACTTTAAAAATGACAGCTACTTTATCATCACAACCACCGTTGGAATATGTATTGTAAAACGCTCTTGATAATTTGTAATATAACAAATATTCATTGAGAATCGGAGTAAGCGTTTTAAATATATGATAGTATACAGGTTGTTCAATAATTATCGTTACAACTTTTTTGCCCACATTTATTAATTAAATCAAATTATACAATTCAAACTAAAATAAACATGTTATTAAACCATAAATATTTCCAAATACCTATAATTTATTCAATATGCTTTTCACCAGCGTCGATAACCTGCTGCAAACGTTTGGAGAATGCTTGACTTGAGTCACGAATGATTTTTTTGAGGGATTTTGGCCCATTCCTCCTCAGCTCCTCAACTTCTCCCTGGTGGATTTTACCAATTTTAATGTTCGAGGGGGACCTTGCCCAGGCCTATTAGCTACCTTCCCAGTCTCTTTGAATCGCTTATGTGTTCTCCAAACCAGCATTCTGTTCACATCTAGTGATTTGGCAATGCCCCTTAGTGACTTTCCTGACTATACAACTCTACAATTGCTATTCTTCTATTTAGATATTTAGCCATTATCTGGAAAAAAGTATCTGGTGAAAGTTAAGATTATGTTTAAACATAAATAGAATAGTTGTCACGAGAAATATTGAACATCCTGTAGACAACTAAAGACACACTCAGCGTCAGAGGAAGTTAACAATTTTTCGTAGGAATGAACTTCACAAATTTAAGAATCTTAGTGAAGAAACCCATTAAACTGAGATTCATGAAGCCGGGAGAAAATTTAAACACTCCTCGCTTCAGCAATTATTATTTTAAGAAAAACATCGAGGATTAAGCGGGTATGCAGGATACGACAACATACGAGTAACTTCCTTTTTTCTAAGGAAGTTCCTTTCAAATAAAGGAAGTTATACTGCCGCACCCTTTAGTACCATGGATCTCACAAGCGTTACGTGAAAATCCTCTCTGTGTACGGAGCTAGGCCCTCTGAAGCAGTTTTGACCGAAACTGAAACAAATGAGGCAATTTTTTTAACAAATCACGATGCAAATGAGGTCTTAAATCAATCAGCACTAACTGTAAACAGAATTCAATCTTATATCGAGTGTTCTGATAGAATGAGTAAAAACTGAAACCAAAAAGCGTTAACAAGAAAAATTGTAATCATGGGTTTCTGAAATTGTAGTCTTTTTCTTTGACTTCGTAGAAGAAAAAATAACAAAATTAATACGAAGACCTTTTAAGTTTTATAGACTCCTTGTCTAAATCAAGAGAAGGGAATTTGTCACCCATATTTCTTTTTCATCACGATTACGCCCTAGAAAACAACTTCAATTTTCTTTGAATTCAAATTTTTTAGCAACGTTTAACGTTTAATAAAAATGTTGAAATGTGTGTTCACAACTTTTTCTTATAATTCAGAGAATAGGATATATGCTTGAGCCAAGTTAGCTTTCGTTTGAGCATTTTTTCTACATCTTAATCATTTTTAATCAAGATTCACTCCACACGCCAATAAAGAGCTATAATTTGTACATCAGACGTGAAAAAATGAATCGCTCTGCACTCATTATTGCACGAATAAAGGCACATCAAGAATCGATGTGCAAATCCTTCTTTGCCTGCTTTTTGCCGTTCAACTCCACAGAATTTTACGTAAATCCGGAAAACTGATATACATAATTTATTCATCCCAATATTTCTTTTTCATATACTGGAGACTTATTTGTTGAGACGGACGACTTCAATTGACGCCTCTTAGTTCCTCATCCCTAAGTCGTGCCACCCTTGTCTGCAGGATCCAGTTCGTGTCTCTGGGAAGATCACTGTAATTAGAAAAAAACGGGGTTTTTTGCCGGAGCCTCCATGTCAAGCGACGTATTCAAATGAGGAAGAGCAGTCATCTAATTACGACGGATTAGACTTGGCATCCCGGGCTGGTATGCACAGGCAACAGGAACTGACAGTAAGGCTCCTATACAAAAAAGTCCTGGTCAGCTACAGAAAAATGGGAACTTCAGCCACACTGGGAAATACATGTATTTTTTTGCCTCTAGCTTGAAGGTGCAAATAATGTTTTTGTATTGCAATAAAATATCAGTTTGTTGCATCTGATACTGTAGCAATGAAAATCTGTATTCTAGAAAATGAAACACAAATTGTTAATTTGAACTAAAAATTTTTTACCGGGATGATTAATCAATCAGCTTGAACATACGAAAACATTAACCACGCATGCGCCCAAAAGTCAACTTTTGAAGGCAAACGTAGATTACTTACGAGACGAGCCTCAAAAATCAATGGTATTCTGATATGCACGTCGCATACCTTTTGGCTTTCATACGAAGCTGTGCACGCCAATTAAAGAAGACAGAGGGTCAGCGAACAGGTATGGAACATTGAGTGTCTCGGTCTTAAAACAGGTATTCCCGTCAGAAAACGACAATATGCTCTGTCGCAAGACTTTCATTACAACTTACGGAAGACGGATCATCTGGATTAAGGTCGGATTACCTTCAGAAATTTGCCATTGAATTCTAGGGTGTGTTGTCATTGTAATGTTTGATGAATAGATTAAGCTTTAATTTTCTACTGACATTTGAGACGAAGTAATACTGTACTGTTTATTGTAGATCTCCTGTATTAATCCCATTACGATACTTTTACTTTTGAAAATTGTCTCCATTTAAGAGCAGATTTTTTAATTTCTGCCAAGAATAAACTGAGATAAAACTTTTATGTGAAATTGTAAAAATATTTCTGTAAATGCATTCCGACATCATTATTATTAAGGGCAGTTTATTTTACGCATAATGAATTTTGAGATCCGTTCATCGATCTCGTACTGAGACTAAATCACAGGGAAATATACCTAAAACTTTTAAAAATTCGTTAACGTTTATTTTTTTGGAATCGCGTCTACGTGCTATAACATACATATGTACATTTATACTGTAAAACTTTCATTAAACTTTGGAAAATGTTACAGCTATGCTGCCGCTGAAACTAATCGAAGATTTATTACGGTTTATCACAACGGACATCACAATTAAAACTATGATATTTCATCTTTAGCGTTGGAGAGCCATCACTTGGTTCATATCACAATAAATATCCCTAACATGCCTGTCAAAACATGCAGCACCCAGCGCCGCTCACGGAACAAATAGCCCAAAATAACTTGAAGAGTTCACTGAGTTTGTGGATTTTTTACATTTGACAGAACCCTGGTGGAGCCGCTGTGTGATCGCTCACTGACTGACCGCAGTTGCTTATTTTCATAAAGACGGCATGCAAATGCGACTTGTCCACAGCGCAGCAGCGACCTCAGAAATGTGAGAAAGGTCCAGTTTCTGCGGCAATTTGCATGTGTTTTGAGGCCCAGAGATCTCGCCTCGAGACGATCGTGTCCAGTTACGAACATTTCTTACTTTTCGGTCCTTCAAATCGCCGCGCACAGTCGCACTTCCTTCAAATGCACACAGCAGTTCCAGGACCATGAAAATAGTTAGGCTCCAAAGAACGCGTTGGCCGAGTGTGAGAAAATTTGTGTAAAAGTGGTCCCGTGTTTTTTTCGTTCGATAATAGAATTCTCTTAGAAAATATTGTGTAAACCAGTATAAGCTAAACTGTGAGTTCACGGAACCTTGCACGTGAACAAAATACAACCGAAGAAATCCTTTTACTTGGATTGTTATGAAAAGTTATGCCTCTGGATAATGGTTTAATTTTGTCCTTTCACATGCAGACTTCAGTTGTTCTACGATCCTAGGCTCAGTTCCTAGAAACTAAAGTGAAATGAACTCAGAATTTTTCACTCTGTAAACATAATTACGGAGACACTACATTTTAAAGTTACATCCTAAGTATAGTTCTCTCTTAAGTGACCAGCCAAGTATCATTTTAAGTTAAGAACTTATGCAAGTGACAGAATATGATTATATTCTGTCTAAGTATCTAACAGAATATGATTATAGTTATTTGTGACAATTCTTTCATGCAGTCCTTGACACGAACTGGTTTACACCGTTAATTAATTAAATATGTACGAACATTGTTGAGTGTCAACATTAGCTAGTTTTTTCTAACACAACCCAAGTAGACATGAGCTGGACATGTGTAGTTACAGGAGCTTTGAAGGCCATATTATCATTATTATTTCAAAATGAAGGTGCGCATTGATTTCAGATTCAGTCTTTTTTACACATTTTTACCAAACTTATTTTATGATGAAAATAAATTTGTTTAATTTTAGATATGTTGAATGCTTTCTTTCTTCAAACACGGAAGAGTTCCCTTCAGCTCAGTAAACATGTCGTAGCGCTACATTGGTACATTGAATTTCAATACGAAGTTTTTCACACGTTGTTCTTCGTAAACGTAATACCGAGTAATCCTCAAAAGTTCGCAGTTCCTTGTTTCGTAACCTTTTTCTAAAATAAAAAGTGTACCAACCACATTTAACCTTGCTTAGATTGGTCCGAGATTGCGGTCGTAATTCAGTAAAGGTTACAACGGAATACTGACAACAGCAAATGAATGTTTTCCTCGTACTTGTCCTTTCAGTTCAAACTTGACATCAAAATTAAGGTGTCGGAATCGCTTTTCGAGTTTTGTCTGCTTGCGATGAATATCTGGCATTCAGAGCGTGAATTTAAAAATTGCATTTGGACAGTTCAAAAATGTTTTGCTTCGTTTACTATGCAAACATATCCCTCTCATTAGTACTGTGAAATTCCAATATTATTTTGCAGTATTAGGAGGGGATTTTTCACATTTACTCGTTTGATGACAGACGAGCAAAATTTAAAGACTTTAGTGTAGAAAATTATAAATAATGGACTGAAATACAATGGAATAAAACAGGAAAAGCTGTCAGCTCCATACACACGCAAAGTTCACTCTGTACACGCACGGCAATTAAGAACAAAATAATACAGTTATCGAGCAAGATGTTCTCAGAAAGCTACTCGTAGACACATAATTATCACAGTTATTCAACACATTCAACGAAGAAATAGAATGGAGCAAAAGAGCTTCGAAAAGGCAAAAAATACAATCTTTATAACATGATTTGCCTACCCACGCATTTTGCCCATAGTGACGGAGTACGTTCAAGCGAAATGCTAATTTGAAGGTGGAACAAGATAAAGTAAGGCATTAGGTTTTAGATTATAGGGACACGTATATTTTTTGGTTTTATGTCGATGCATTTCAAGTTTGATTTTGGTCCATTTCTGCACAGATGAAATATTTCCATTCTGGAACGTTTGCTTTTAAAATACGTTCTCTTTTACGTTGATTCTTCTTTGCTTTTCATCTTACAAGAGACTCAGACAGCATTAATATAATAGCTTTATAATTAATTTTTCCTATGTAATTTTTTTAAACAACCTCTAAAATTAATATTTTTAAAATTAATTTTAATAAAAATTAAGGCTTTTACACAATATTTGACGTGAAAAAAAATTATTTAGTCAGGGACTGACCATTATAGTATTCATATTTTTGACTAGACACAATATTCACGAGTGACATCCTACTTCGGTTCTGAAAGATAATCTTCACAGAGTAAAATTCATGAGACATACTAAGAAGTGTGAGATGTATGTCACGGTGTACTGCAAAACATTCACTACTGTGTGTTTGGTCTATGAAACAAAAACTCCGAATTACTGTGATTTTACGTTCATTTTTCTACAGTGAACTCTAATTGATGTAAATGCCACTCCATAAGTCGAACTGGGTGGGCCAAGGCAATTTGATTAGCATTGCAACTATTGCAACACGTGTTGTCTATAAACTGGCATCAAATTAAGAAAATAATTTTTCTCCATCTGAAATCTTGGAAAACAAAATTGTGCGATATAAATTTTCTTGCATTTGTACGAGTCTGAAGCAGGCATATTTTCACTTGACTACAGCGTTCACAACACCCGAAAAATTGAATGAAATTTTACAGGAATTGGAAAAATTCCCGAAATAAAACATTCGAAAATTCAACTCGTTTTTGGTTCACTTCAGTTTGATTTGTGCACGCTGACACAAGTCGCAAGTTGTACCAGTGAGTATCAGTAGGTAAGAAAAGCAATACGGTTTGCAAGACACGTGATTTGTCGACACCAACTCACATCAGACAAGGTAACTACAACACGTTGACTTAATTTCCTAATTGCAAATAAGAACATGACTCGCGACATGCCCGCGCCGGTCGGTGGGCCATACTCCTCCTTCTCGTGACAAGAATTTCCCCGAGTCCCAAGTCCAAATTACTCTACATTTATTACCCTACACAAAGCGGGACGTTTTCCAAAATGACATGTGTCCTTTCTAGTACAACATTTCCTACACGATGTTCGCCTTGTTCTACATGAGGCTGAACATGTGTTCCACCATCGGTGCACTTGTTTTACATGCATCGTCGGATCAATCTAGAAGCTTCCTAGTGAATAATCTCATTTTTTTGTCCTTGCTCATTAGGCTGTCACTGGGACTTGGGATAGAATGACCACCTTCACTCTGAGAAAATGGTTGCTGACTAAACTTTGTGAAGTTTCAGCACTAAAATACGTCATTCCATGTCAACTTGTTATCGAATAACATTTGCCATACGTTTTTCACTCAAGAGTACTTTTTGGCTTCGTGATTAGAACACTCAAGAGTTTCTTGATCAAACGTTTGTGTAATCCGAAAATGACATCAATTGCGATGTTAAAAATTAATTCAACATAATTTCGCCGATTCGTATAAATTTCCTGTAAAGTTGTTATTTTTCAAACAACTGCCAATGTTTAGCACGCATATCACTCAAAAATTAAATTCACAAATATTTCGTATCAATGTCTTTGACGATTACCATCATTATGTACATTTTTACTGAAATTAGAATATGGGTGTTTCCTTAATCTTCAGTTTTTCAAAGGGAAATTCCGTAGTTTTAGGACTACAATTGACAAATTTGACTTTTTTAACTGTTTTTTAATTTGTTTTTCAAATTCAAAAGTCAATAACACAATTTAATTCACAAGCACCTTACTTTTCCGAAAACAAGTTGTGGTAACGATAATCAACAGAAAAATCATGCAAGCCATAAAACCATGTTTCAAATCTTCATGGAACCATAAGGTCTCAGGTATTTGCCACAATAGCTGCTATTCTCTGAGGTCGGAAACAGTTGGCGCATACAACGTTTGACTTTGGCCTGAAACAGTTAGTGCCGAGGGAAAATCTAAGAAGTTTGCTTTAGTAGGAATGCAAAGTATTAGTCATTTCAATTTTGATATACAAACGAGGTAAATCATTAATATTTCGAACGTTTTGTTAACAGGAAGTACAATTTTTAAACTAAAGGCATGCACCGATGTAGTATCATAGAAAACACAACAGTTTTATCCTTCATACTCATGAAATAGTAAAAACAAACACATAAATTTTAGGTAACACAAAATCAAGGCAAAATATCAAACACTTATTTAAAAACGAAGTATGGTAAATTCACAATATTATGAGAGATGAAGATTGAAATGAAAGGCTTTTCGAATGAAACTTTAACGTGCGAACCAAAAATAACGTCCAAAAACTAATAGTACGAAACTTATGATTGTGATACATGTACGTGACTGAAATGCCTGCGCGTGAGTGAATTGCGTGTACGTGATTGAATTGGCTTTCGTGATTGTGGTGCACGTGCATGATTGATGCCTTTACTTTAGACGGCATGGGACTTGGGTAGCAACCCAAGAATGGGTCAAACCGCTCATTTCCATTGCCTTAATCTATTTTGAATACCTTGTGTGAGATGTTTGGTATTTATAAAGTTATGTTAGATCGGAAATTTCACCTGATTTTTATTACAAATACATTAACTGGCAGGAACACATGAGTTTCATGATCATAGCAATAATAGAAAACCGTTTAGACAAGCATTAGAAATTTTTAACTAACAGTTGAACTGCAGAACACTAGCACAAAGAAAACACATGTATAGTGTTGTTGTGCAAAGTATAAGTAACCATGTTTGTTCTATCAATGTATTACTAATAGATTTCGGTGGTAATGTGTATAATTCACGAATATTTTTTGTACTTTCAGTTTAACGCATGCAGTAATGAATTGTGTTGAGATTGAGAGCGTCTAACGGAAAATTTAACATATGATACCGAATTGTAAAACGGAGCCCAGTGCTATGATAAAAGCATAGCTTTAAAACATTAAACGAAAAAACTGGATGTTGTTAACGTAAAATGGTTGTGTCCTGGGCGACACTACAACAACAATTTGAAAAATCCGCAGCTATGGTTGTTTTTAAACGATGATATCGTTCTAACAAAAACAAATTAATTATAGTTGGAGTTTATTGGTATCATTTTAGTGGACACAAGTGAAGGTAACATCGTCGTGTAGAAGAATTATGCTGAGAAATATACATACTGAACTAAAGATATGAATGCGTTTATAAAAGATAAGCGTAATCCGTAAGATATTTGTGATTTCACAATGGAATAATGTTATGCAATAGGCGAAATATAGAACGATCTTATGCACGCTACAAATTTTAAATGAGAACGTGTGATGTAAACAACAATAGTTCCAAAATCACCGCCTCAATTTCCCATGAATTTAGAAAATGATATATGAACATGAACGAGCCATTTCTATTGATGTCGTACAGTAAATTCATTGTAATGGACTGTAAAACTATATTGCATAAAGATAATAATTATCCTATTTAGATGCCACTTAAAAAGATCTAAGCATATGTTTGCTATTTTGAGATTTAAAGTTACGTATAGAGTTTGTCTTGAAACCTTTCAGTGGAAAAAAATTATACATGTATGGGCAGTTTATTCTATAGAAATGCACGCGTGGTAATGGTAGAGCTTTTCTGCAGTGGGAAATGATCACTTGTTTAATAAAATATCATGTCGCAAATTTAACTTTTTCTCCTCAGTGGTGGATGGGAGAATATTTCTCAAGTCTGGCATTACTTTGACAGCAATATGGAGAGAAAAATACGTGCCTGACTTTGTGAATGTTTAATCATGGATCTTTAGGGGTTCAATTAATTAAACCTTTAGGTATAGAGTTCTATGATCTCTTTTTTGAAGTTTTCTTTACATACCACCAACGCCGTAAAATTCCATAATTTTTACAATTTTTTTATTAATAATTTAACGCAAAGATCAAGTTACAGTAATCAAAACGTGATAATGTTAGAGAAAGGATGGCTAATAATCTAGTCTCGTCAAGCATGTTCTTCACCCAATGAGATAATATAATGGTTCCATTGATTTTATTGCATATTTTTACCTATGGATGCGAAAAACTTGTTTGATCAAGCTAGTTGCCGAAATTTTTTACTCCCTCTGCTGGTTTGATTAAGTCATTTCCTAACGTCAAATTCAGGTTCGGTAGCTTTCATGTTGCTTCCTTAAGTTCTAAAACCATGTGCTACGTGTTGCTTGAGTTGAATTCGAGGCATCATATTATGATTTTCAATTTTTTATAAGGCTTTCAGCGTTTGTTTTCGGCTCAGGCAATTTACCTAGAGCTCCTGTTTAACATGTGTGGTTGGACCCAAAAACAGAGAAGTGCATCTCTCAAGAGTTTAACAAATAAGGTAATACAAATAAAGAGGCACGTCATGTACAGGCCTGAACACATTGTTACAGCCACGACCCAGGGAGCGAATGTTCAGCTCAGGTCTAGGATGTGGTGAGCTGTGTTAGCTTAGGGGCAGCAGCTCTAGCATGACGGCGCCCTGGGACTGTAGCTGCAGCAGGTTGTGCCAGTGGCAACGGGCTGTGCAAGTGGTAGCAGGTTGTGCCAGTGGCAACGGGCTGTGCAAGTGATAGCAGGTTGTGCCAGTGGCAGCGGCTTC